>CAEGAE010047026.1:0-64297 GCA_903067095.1 Girardinus metallicus
GTTTGTTTTTGAAGATTAAAAAAAATATAAACAAGATGTAGAATTAAAAGGGCTTTTTTAAAAATACCGGCCTCTTCCTCCCCCCCCCCACCCAACCCCCCCCCCCCCCCCCAACATAAACTCATCGTCACTCATGTGTCCACTACCCCTGAAGACGGTGACAGTAATCGTTGCATTTTGTACCTGGAAGCCGCATGCTGATTGGCTCATTCACCACGCCCTTACCGGGACATGAACGCCTCGAGCACCGCCACGTTCTCTTTGGGGAAGTAGTCCTGCCGAACAACGTGCTCCAGGGCGTGAAGGTGGCCCGGGACGACGACCACGGGCTTGATCTTGTCCTCACTCTGAAGGGCGCAGAGGACCCGACGACGGCAGGCGGATTAATTCAACGCAGGTGGCAACACAGATGTGAAGCATTAGGTGTGGGGGAAAACAAAACCAGATGTGTTGACTTTGTCTTAAGAAAGCTTACCTTGATGAGTCCCAGGAGCACTAGCAAAATGGATACGAAGCTGTAACCCTGAAAGGAGGGAGTGGTGAAAGCTTTGCTCAGGAGGGCGTCTGGGAAGAGGGGAGGCAAATATAGTGGTTTCTTCAATTAAAAGAAAAGAAAAAAGAGCTAAAACCAGAAACAATGAACAAAAAACTAAATTGAGTTGTTTTAAATCCTCTTTTGTGCCCGCCTCCATCAAAATCTTGACTACAAATTTTAAATAGAGAGTAGGCTGAGGCCTGGAAGGTGTGCTACAGCTCTGGTGTTCTGTTGCTTTTAAACTGTTGTGCGTGTTTTGAGCCGTTTCTATGTACTGCGTGTGTATTTATTGTTCATTTGGACAAACGCTACTATGCAATACACACGACTGAGCCCATGACAAATTCCCCCCTCGAGGTGAATACAGCGTATTCTACTCATGCTGAGCTTTAAACAATTAAAGATTTGGTGGGAAACATGGAAAACGTCAATCACAAAAAAAAAAAAAAAAAATTTAAAAACAGAAATCATCCTGACAATCTGTTTCTAGAAGGAGGAGTCCTCGTTCAAGGAGAAGATGAATATCTTTGAGAATAACAATACGGTTGTACAGGATATTAGCAAATCGTGCACAAGTCTTACATGAGTTTTAGTTATGGTTGTTTCGACACTGTAGAGCTCTCAGTCAAACAAAAATGTTTATAAGAATAAACCTGAATATTTAGGAAAGCAAATGTGAGGCTTTGTTCTTCTTAGGTGAAAGTCTGCATTAAAAACGAGGGTAATAAAAACGAAAAGTCCACAGATCAATAGGTTAATGAGGTTTCCTGCTTTTGGGAGTAAGAGGGGAGATTGACCAGGACACAAAAAAAAAAAATGAAAATGAGAGCAGCAACCAGTCTAACCAAATAAAACTTGTGCGTCTTACCGATTGTGTCCAGCACTGCGTTCTTGACGTCGTTGTTCTCCTCTTTATACACCGAGGAGATCTTCAGGAAGGCTTCGGCTGTTTTTCTCGCATCCGTCACATCCACCTAGGCGGGGGAGCAAACGAAAGTGATTTTCAGACACAAACCGCACATTTTTGTGGAGTTTGGCATCTTTATTTTGTTTGGAAAATGTAAGAAATATAACAGTTTTGTTGCTGTGCTTAATCCAGTCTAAGGAGTACAGGTAAAATTCAACCCGACTTTGGTGTTAAAAGTAGTGAAATGGTCCTTTTTAACCTTTGAATGAGTCCATGTTTTTTTTTTTTTTAATGCTGATGGGGTAAATACTTAAAATCACGGTGTGATGTGGCAAATCACATCTAAGGAATGCAATAGAAATATCAATGCAAAAACAAAACAAAAAAAAAAGTTCCATTTAATGAGTATGTGCCTTAAAAAACTGAACCCAACTAAAAAAGAAAAAAAAAAAGTCAAATTTGACTCCGGACTTTTCCAAACTGCACAGAAACCGGTTTGTCTCCATTCCCAGCTCTGAATAGTGTGTGTTTGGGCGCCCCCAAGTGGTCAAAATTAGCCTAATCAATCAGAGAGCAGGTCAAGTGTCATCAGTTCGATAATCCAGCATGCCGAGGTGGGTGAAGCGTTTTTAAAATATTGCATGAAATTAAGTAATTTTACTGCTATTGCACTGATTCTGCCGCACTGGTTCACATGTGGGCTAGTTGATGTGAAGGGAATGTACTAATGTGGCATCGAGTCTAAAAACCAAAGGCACACACCCAATATGGATATTATAAAAAGATAAGGATAGTTGTGTGCAAGCCAGTGCTTCACCAACTCAAATTTAAGACTATTATTAAGACTTTTCAGGGATGCGCAGACACCCTGTGCCGCCCATATATCTCTGCGTTTGCTCACCTGCTGCTGGACCAGCAGCGCTCTCTTGGCGCCGAGTTTCAGCAGTTTGTCAGGAGACGGGAAGCTGAGGAAAGAAGAGACATCTGGTGGTCGCGGTGCTGACACGGGAGTGGACGGCTTTGGGTGAGGGGGGCAAAGAGAAGAAAGCAGGAAACTGATGTAACCATAGATACACGAGCAGTGTTGTGATGCTGGTCATTTTATTGTTTCTAGTGCATTTATTCGGACTTCTGATCATTTCCTGTGGCAGACATTTCTGGATGTTGCAGCTACACAGTTTAGTCACAACTAACCTTGTTGTTGCTGCTGCTTCTGTCCTCCTCCTCCTCTTCCTCCTCCTCCTCCTCTTCAATTTCCTCCTCATCGACATCGTCGTCGTCATCATCATCATCCTCATCGTTATCTTCTTCATCCTCGTCCTCGTCGTCTTCAGGCTCACCCTCATCGTCACTGAGAAAACGGCAGAAACATGATGAATTTACGTAAAGGTCTAAATATTAGGCACTTAAGAAGTCAGAGGCAGCAGGTGTGATTGGTTGGAGGTAAAACGGGAATTAACATGAACAAAAGATTAACTGATATATTTATTACTCGGAAAGGCAATCACCTGAGCGATCCTAACATATTGATCATGTTCACGCCTTCCATGCTGTCTTTCACGGCTTTGCAGCCGTCCTCTCCCAGATAGTTCCCTGAAAGCCAAAAGGTTTAAACGATTACTAAACGTTTTTTTTGGGGTTTTTTCTCGAAATAGCTTGAAGCATCGAAAACCAGGCAGAAAGACTTGAGCTGCCGTTTTTCCAGATCTGTACCGTTCAGGTCCAGTTTCTCCAGCTGGTCCTTGTTCTTCACGGCCTCCGCCACAGCCAGAGCTGCGTCCGCCGTGATCTCACCGTATGACAGATTGAGCTCCTGTCCAACAGAAACACACACAGCTTCAAATTATCGATTTGAAGAGAGAAGTGCATGCACTGTTGCGTCAGATCTGGATAACTCCAGCAGCTTTTATTCTAATTTGAACGACTTTTTTTTTCTTGCCGTTTTCAGACTTTCTACTGGAAAAATTGTTTATATTTCGCTTATGTTATGACTATATTCCAGCAATTATACAAAACGTCTTGTGGCCTGGCCTTGATATTCTGTTGTACAACTCGAAGAAGGAACAACTGAAATAAAAGCCACATTTTAGCTCATGTGCAACATCTTTTTTGTTTTGTTTTTTTTAGAGAAAGCAAGAAAAAAATT
Source organism: Girardinus metallicus (assembly GCA_903067095.1). Lineage (NCBI taxonomy): Eukaryota > Metazoa > Chordata > Actinopteri > Cyprinodontiformes > Poeciliidae > Girardinus > Girardinus metallicus. Next base: position 3,589 of record CAEGAE010047026.1, read on the forward strand.
TATTAAAATCAAAAATTTGAGATGGGGGAAAAAAAAGAAATAAAAAAATCTGAAATTTTTAAGCCGTATCACCCGATCCTAGTTCATCATTTACAGAAGAAAAAAATTTAACCAATGGGAAAAAAAAAAAAAAAAAAAAAAGGAATCAAGGTAAAATAATTGCCTGTAATATTAGATTTAAACCAGAGATGATCAAATACCGCGACTTTGTAACAATGCCGTGTTCAGAAAGTTTTCATGCTTAGGCTCCAATCCTTCATGCCGACACAAACCGAGAAATAATCTGTTCTGGTGCCGCCCAGGACAGATTATGTAATCTAAATTGTGACAGTCAAGTACTCCAACCGCTCACCTTGAGGACGGGTAAGCCCTGTGACACACTTTCTGCTATAGCTTTAGCACCTTCTGGCCGCACTAAACAGTCCCCAAAGTTGATCACCTGGATGCCGTGGAGATGTTTCAGGGCCTGTGAGAACAGAAACAATATCCGTTATATTAATACAAGCAGAACTGATTCTGTTGCACCAAGAACATTAATCTGAATTCTAATTCTATTACATAATTATGGACGATGAATGAGTAAAGATATCAACCTTCCTCAGTGGTACAGTGTTCAATGTACGACCCCAACTGCAGGGATGATAGCGCTTGGGGGGGGGGGGGGGTCTATTTTGGCAGTCACTACAATGGAATGACCTTCCATTATTTCAGGAAGGTGACTTTATGTAAATAAATTCATTTTTTGCACAGAACATTAAAAAAAGATTTCTGGTAGAGACTTAAGATAAGATAATAATACTTTATTGATCCCCAAAGGGCGTGAAGGGGATTTAGTTTGTCCCACACAACAAAACTTAAAAATAAGTAATAATAATAATATGTCATTAATAATATTGAATGGCGTCACAGTCGTAGTCGGCTATCTGTCTTTTCTATAAAAACGGAAAACCTTTTAATGAATTCTTGCTGCTCCCGGAGCTTGAAACACAATTCCGACCACTTTTGGTTTTAAAAACATAAAATACATAAAACAAACTGCTGCCACTATATCTTGTGTCCTCTGTACCTGCGCCATGGCAACAGCCCCCTTTTCAGTGAAGGTGTTGTCGTTGAGGTTGAGGATCCGGAGTCCTGGGTTGCGCTGCATGGCGGAGGCCAGAGCCGTCACACCCGGGTGGTTGATTCCATTCTGGGGCATGTGAACCTCCTCCAGGCTGCCCATCAGCTTACAAAAACAAGCAAAAACACAATAGAAAACAAGACGTGATGTCTCAATTGTCAGCCTAAACGGCACCAAACGCTTTCAGCTGAAAAGAATAAATTGTTAACAGCAACAGTACTCTCTGCACAGTCAAGCAAATTTGAGGCGCATGAAAAAGGTCCATGAATTTGTACCGAACCGTCACAGTACCGAGATCACCACCGACCCTCGGAAAAGAACGCACGTCTTTTTAGCCGCTTTTGTGGCGAGTGGCAACAGCAAGTGAGCTGATCAAAATGCTACCTAGAGCAAACAAAGTAATGCAACGCTGACTGAACTGACGATAAAAAAAACACTGTAGATCTCTTGTTATTATGGCTGTAATTATTAAGTGTTTTCACAATCAGAGAAGTTATTTAGGTCTGTACGCCTTACGTTTGGCACGTAGTGAAGGACAAATAACATTTTAGGCCATCACCTACTTTTACTTTTCAATTGGCCATTTATTTTATTTTTTTTTGTTAAAAATTGAGTAAACTTTTTAAAGGGAACCAAAAAGTAGGCAAATCCTGCCAACATATTAGCAAGGGTGGTTTATTTTTGTTTCGATGTTTCCGTTAAAAAATAAGGAAAAAAAAAAAAGAAAGTAGGATTTGGTATGTAGTGATTTCTGACCGAAACACAGAGAGGCTGTTTTGTCCCTATTCAAATGACAATACATTTATATTTCATAACTCGCTAGTATATCTAATATTATCTGAATAAAGTTCTCTTTGTGAACGCTACAGACAGTTTGGCCCTCACCTGGAAAGCTTGAGCGAGGGCGGTGGCTCCGTCGTTCTCCAAGCGGTTCCTCCCTGCGACAAACACCTTCAGGCTGAGGGGTTCGTTTTTCTCACTGGATTCTTTATGACACTGGATCAACGAAGCAGCCAAGATCTGACGAGTACAAAACACAATTTGGTACACATTAGTAGAAGAATTGAAGGAGAAATTAGTGAACAAAGGCGTTTGTCTCTTGGTCCTCTACCTTTCCGCCCCCGATGCCCATGCCGCAGTTGTTGAGCCGTAGCTCCTGTAACGTGAAGCAGGCGGTGCTCTTGAGCAGCTTCTCGATGCCCTTCACGCCGTCGGGCCCAAACGCATTGTCGCTGAGGTCTATGACCGTCAGTCGGGCCCCTGCTAGCATCAGGGCATCGCCCAGGGAGTTCTGCAACATAAAAACACAAAACCTGACTGTAGAATAAGATGGCGCGCTAAAACAACCCGGCAAAAGAGTGCGTGTCATGTAAACACAGATTTATAAAGGTGACATTGAAAGAGCTTTACCAAGGCAGGCGGGATCTCAGAGCGCAGACGACCAGTAAACATGTCACTCCAGTAACAGCGCTGATTGTGAGCAAACACATGGAAGCAATGTTACCATTTTGAAAAACATAAGAGGTAGTCTTCCAAAGTTAATTATTAAACTATAGAGGAGGCATCTGAGACATACATACAATATCTACAGACACACCGATCAGGTTTTCGCTGCCCAATACTGACGGAATCTCTCAATTCTGATGTTTTTTATTTCAAAACGAAAAAAATATAAAACAAAAAACATGTGTTTCATTTTCTTAGACTCGGGCATTAGCTTTGAATTAAAGAAAAACATGGAAGAACTGAACAATTGGTCCCAGTGGCTTAAACGCAACACAGAGCGTCAAACTGCATGCTGTTGGTTAATGCATTTACAGACTGAAAATTGTCATTGGGTATTGTTAGTTTTTATTTCCATTTGTGGTTTCTGGTTGACCGATTGACATATTTACAATTATAACTAGACAAAAAATGTGGGTCAAGACAAACATGGAGTTTGTTTACAATATTTGGACCAGAGGCAACTAATGAGAAACATCTTTATGCCATATTCTTTAGCATAAGACCATATAAAGCCAAGACAACTGCAAAATGTTAACTTTTTGCAGCTGATTTAGCAAAGTGTGATGTTTACAACTACATTGATGGCAAAAGTATCAAACTCAGCACCTTGAAGTCGCTCTTCGTCTCAAGCGCTTTGGCAATGGCTTGCGCTGCCTCGACGCCGACCGTGTTTCCCTCCATCCTGAGAGCCTGCAAACCCTCAAACTCCTCGATGTCCTTCACAATCTCCTCCGCTGTAAGCAGAGTCGGGTTTAGACGTAGCAACGGCAACAGCTAGAGCATCATCGTTTCCCCACAGTGTATTATAAGCCTGGCGGGCCACCAGGCTTTACTTGTTCCCCCTCCAGGCTTGGCATTGCTTATTTATTTAAAAAAATTTTTTAAATGTTTGCATTTTTTAAGGCTTTCGAATATTAATCCTCCAATAACACATAATTATCAAGTGATATTTTCAAATTTCCTGTCGACTTTAAACATTTTCTAACTCAAAAACACATGGCGGGCCGCTGGATGAATGACTGCTGAGCTCCCCAACCGCGGAGCTTGGCAGGTTTTCTGGGGGGAACCTCGACAGCTGCACAAATCCAACAATCATCGCAATATTTCGATTGCCAACGACTGCCAGGATGCGACTTTTGATCAAATACTGTTATTTTTCCATTCATTCTCACTCTTTAGCCAATTGGACCGACTCCATTTGCCTTTAATCTTCACACCTGACATCTATTTTAATTGGTCAAGACACGAAACAGAAGAGTCGGAAATTTCCGACGATGTAGCCCAAACAATTGAATAGGAATAATTAAGACACCAGAGTAAAACAAGCGTAGATAACTGACGCCAGAATAATGGATTTAAGTAATAATACCAATAAAATGAGGATTTGCACCACTGAGTGTGTACAATGGTCTGCTGACGTCACGTACCTGACTGGGCATCATCCAGCTTCCTTCCCTGGCCTTTGTAGCTCAACTCTCCATCCTCGACTCCAGTCTTGGCCAGAGAGTCGGCCAGCTCTGCAACAATGTCTGTCGCCATGGAGATGCCTGAGGATCAAAGGCATTGTTCACTTTTATTTTATTCCTCTTAAAGTTAAAATCTAATGTACGCATTGTTGTTTTTTTCCCCCACCCTTACACTGAAGAGAAACGACTGAAAATGTATTGCTATGTTTGCCGTAGCTTCCACAATAACTTCATTTTTATAAAGCGATACCACAATATTTCCTTTAAAACAGAATAAAGACAACCTTTTGGCCTCAATTTGGCGTTTATTATCTGATAAGGTAGCTTTAAAGGTAAGCTGTCCTACTTCAAACACCTGACTTGCATAATAAACCTGCGGCTGCTAACTCGCTGCTAACAGTGACAAGGACCGAACTGCTTCGTGTCCGTTGACCCAACAACTGCCGACTCAGCAACACGTTACCTGCTCGTTACATAAGTCAGAAATATAGCGACGTACTTACGCAGAACCGGAACGAACATGTATTTGACTCTAGAGTCGTTAGTTTATAACCTGGAAAACTTAGTTTGCTAGCTAGCATTGGTGCGTTTCACATGAAACAGCGTGTCTGTGACTCGGCCTTTTCATGTAGCAACATAACGTTTGTTGCTGTTAGTTTTACGGCTTAAGCTTCATTTCTCCAGAACTTTATGTAACAAATGAGGATATTTTACTGTAAAAAAAAAAAAAAAAAAAAAAACTTACGTCGCCGTTACAACAACACTCCCGTTACGATTGAATCCAGTCCAGCTACACACTCCCGCTCCCCTCTGCCGTTCAAAACCGAAGCGTCACCACACTAAACCACTTGACGACAGCTGAACGAGGAAACACGGGACTTGTAGTTCTACCGGGACTACAAGCGTAAGTCATTTCTGGAAAGAGTAACAACAGTTTATTAAAACACACACAGAGATGAATAGGAATGCAGCATCACTGTATATTTCTAGTAGAAGGAAAATATATAACATAGATAATAAAAGAAATAATAAAAATGTTGCTTTGAATAATTATTTAATTTCTACATACCTTTCAATTTTAGATTTCCTGCTGATAAAAGTATTGCCTTAATTACTGCATTTAACTATGTCGTACTGTTCAGCTTCTGCATTTCAACAGATAAAAAGTTGCAATGGTCATCAATAAAGTCTAATATTGACTAAATATTGCCTGCAACTGATCTTTTCAGTATCTGTCTGTTATTAAAACTGTGTGAAGAGAAATTGTGCTTCCTGATCAGAGAACTTGTTGGTGGAAATGAAATAACTTTCACAAATGGAAGAATCAAAATGGTGTCTCAGTAACATCTCTGAGTTTTCTAAAAACTTTAGATTTTAGATTAAATCAAAAGTGTTCACATTTATTTATAAATTTCTAAACAATTATGTCTATTATGTAAAGGAATTCAAATGGATGGATAATCTGAGGTTAGGATTCAATTATGTCAAATAATTTGTGCAGTAATATTAAGTTAAAGTATATTATTGTACATAAACCAATCAGTATAGATTTAGAATCAAAGCAAAAATTGGTAAAGTTTTTGTTAAAAAATATAAAAACATAAGAAGAATCAGAGACATCCCAACATTCATAGAATCAGGGAGTAAATTTAATGCATTTTAATGAAAATGAATTGAATCTAACATTTAAAAGTTATACGTTTGGACTGGGATATTTTATGTGGATTTTTTTCAATTCAACAAATATATCTTTTTTATTTTATTAGCCATTTACATGTCTTATTTTCAGGACTACTCTGGTGCATATCTAATTCAAAATCTATGATATGTTTGATATTCGGAGAGCTGAAAAACTGCAATATTTAGACTAGTCAAATAGCCTAAATATTAGGCTATTTGCTATTTGAATGTACAAGGACAATGTACATTCCTCTCTGTACAATCTGTAGCCAATCTACCAAGCCAAGTCAAGTTTATTTGCACAACGCATTTTAGCAACAAAGCAGTTCCAAGTGCTCTACACGATAAAGACCATAACACAGTAACCAATAATATTGGGAACAGCAAATCATAGAACCTTGTTAATTGAACAACTATTCCACCACATTATGCAACAGACTGCCACAGGAAGTCATTACTACCTCAGGCAATCCAACTGCATACTCCTCCGCTTAACCACAAGTTAATTAATCTCAATTCAATTCTGTTCTGTTACCTGTACAGAACCGATTCACAACAAAATCTCATATTAAGGCAACCAGACTCAGTTGATACAGTCAATTTAATCCATGAAGAGAATGTGGGGTCTTCCATCAGTCTCCTCTTGATGCTGGTGTGATGATGCTGCAGGAAAAAGACTACATGCTGCAGACTTTGGTTGAACAGCAAAGTTTTATTATAATACTGCAGCCTAAGTCAGCATGACTGAATTGCGAGAAAATCTTGGCCCAATTGTAGTGAAATCCTCCCGATTTCTGGACTACGTCTCTTTTATAGGGCCAACACATATTCCCCTAAGTAAACACATCACCACATGCATATATTTCACATTTTCGTCTTCTTTCGGGTCCTGGCGCCGGATTGTTTGCTTAATGCATTTGGAAACCATAGATTAGACTTATTTTTCAAACTTAATGTCGTTTGACACTTGACCCGACTGTTTCCCCAAATCTTCCAAAAAGTTATCCTGTGTAGTCAGACACCACACTGTTGAGGATAAACACAAGCATTTTATTATTTTAAATATTGTCCCCTTCTTAAAATAATAGCCTAAGTATTTATTATTATTATTATTATTATTATTATTATTATTATTATTATTATTATTATTATTATTATTATTATTGCTAAAAGTTATTTTAGGCATTATTTTTGAACGATAACGATGAAAAAAAAATCTAAAGTTACTTTTCTTCTCCTCAGTTTTGTACGGAAGCCCGTTTCCGCCACTCTGATAAAAAAAAAGCATGACCCAAAACTGCTGCTGTGTTCACATTCTGGCGAAAATGAACGAGGCTTGTTGTGTTGCTTTTGGGGGTATCAGGTAAATCGTAACTCCCTCCGATATTTCAAAGAGGGGTTATCACGTGACGAACCTCTGTAAACCGAGGCAACGAGCTCGTGGACGGGGAGTGGAGTGGCTCTGCGCTGCGTGGTCACGTGACAGCTCTCATGCGAGTGTAGCGAGGAGCATTTGCAGCTGGTAGCTGAGAATCGAAACTTACCCGAGATTGTGGAGAGATCTCTTCCGTCAGACGCGAAGGCTCGTCCGTCCTGCTTCCATGGCCTAATAGCGCATTAGCTCAAATTCACAGCAGCTGCTCGTCCGTTCCTGCTTCCTCCTGCCACCATGAACTGCCTTTAAACTTTGCTTTGGCTCAGTGAACTTCCTCACTTTGTGTGTCTTGCTGAAGTTGGGATCCATAACAGTTATGTTTGTGGTTGGTATTTTGAAAAGGAAAAAGGATCAGTACATACAAATGTAGATCTTGAGTACGCCCCCCTGACCAGCTGGGGGGTTTTTTGTGTCTGTGCAGGGGTCCACCATGGAGTCAGCCCGAGAGAAACGAAAGGAAGAGATAAGCAGGGCTCTGGCTTTTATACAGTGAGTACATTGTTTTGATATGTCAGTACAAGGGCACTGTGGCAGAAAATGAAACTAGCCTTGACGCATCCTCGTCAGATGAGATATTTAAGCGCCTCTGATTTAGTTTATGTCTTGTGTTCTAGGTCTCCCTTGGCTTATCCAGATCCTGCAGGGTACCAGGTAGTGACTGTGATCATTTGACATGAAGTGTGTGTTTTTTTTTTTTTTTTGCTGTTGTTTTCACATGTTGTTGCTGACATACATCCTTCTTAGTGCTGTTAGTGTTACATGGTGTCTTGCAAAAGTGTTAAGGACTACTAGAAGTTTATGACATTTTGTTTGGACACACAACACAGAGTAGCGCTCGCTTGTGAAGCAGGAGGAAATTGACTGTTGGTTTGTGTTCAGTCCCTTTTGATCTGGTCTTCCGTCAGTCTCCTCTTGACATTGGTGTGGTGACTTTGGTTAAGCAGCAAAGCTTTATGACAGCACAGCAGCCTCAGTCAGTTGTCGATTGTAATAAAGTCTCCCCCTGATTGTTGGACAACACCCCGTTTATAGGGTTCTGGTCAACACAGTCTCTCCTCAAAGTTTACATTATCACATGCCTGTCTTCTCGATGTGGGCATGTTGAGGTCACAGTGTCTGTATGTCTGCTAATGCATCCGGAGTCCACATATGAAACCTGTTTTTTGAACTCAATTGTCTCTTTTTCTCGGCCGGTCCTCTTGCACGTTGCCAAAAGTCCTAACTACACTGGTGCTTTTACATAAAATCAAGTGCAACAAATTGGCTTTAGCAGTGAGCTAAGGTGTCATTGCTCACAGAACAGCTGTCCTGCGAAGGCCTTAAAGGGGCAATATCATGTTAAATCGACTTTTTTTGGGCCTTGCATCATGTTAGAATGTTATTCCCTGATCAATTTCAAGGCGTTAAATTAGAAAATAATTTTTTTAAAGTCACATTTGATATATATCGTTTTTATAACAACTGAAAGTAACGTAGTTACTTGATTATGCTATGAAATGGCACTATACGACTGGAAAGCACATAATTTTTTTTAGTTTACAGTGAATGAGGGGAGATGTCAAACATCTAGACATCCACTAAACTTTACAGGGTTTCCCTCAGTGAATTATAAGCCTGGCGGGCCACCAGGCTTTACTTGCACCCCCACCAGGCTAAGCATGGCTTCTTTATTTATTTTAGGTATTTTGAAATGTTTAAGAATTTTTAATTAGTGTTTAGATATTATTAATTTCTTCCAATAATTACTTAGTGATATTTTCAAATTTCCTGTCACGTTTAGACATTTTTCATCTCAGAAACATGGTGGGCCACTGGATGACTGCCCCAGCGCCCCTACCACCGGGGTTAGCAAGATTTCTGGGGGAAACCCTTCTGTACATTTGGCCCAATGCAATCAGGAAGCAATTCAGAAACCTGCCATATTCAATGGTTTGGTTCTGCACTGCTGCAAATGGTGCAAGTCACCGGCAGGTCTGTGAACGCACCATTCGTCTGGGGCTTACACAGGTTCAGGAGAAGCGTATGCTGCAGCCCAGAGGACTTCTTTGTGAAATCTCTGACTTATTTCAGCAATGCAGTGCCAGTCCAGAGTCTGTGCTGCCACACACTAGCCTCGGATTGAAATCCATCCGCGTTCCAAATGGGCCCGGCTGCAGGGCGGGCCGCTCAAGCATCAGCTTCATTGCATAAACACAGAAACACAACAACAACAAAACAAAAAAAAAGCACAGAACCTTTGCTATGCAGAAATCACATTGAGGAACTGGTTTCCTCAGTTCCCAGTTGCTCAATATGCGTTGATATGGTGGTGATTCAAAACAGAATCTATCATCAAATAGATCAGCACATATAAAAAAAAAAAAAGTTGATTTAAACACTTTAAATCCCCATTGTTTTTCTGTAATATTTAAAATTCCTCCAAATGGATGACGCGTATCGTGCAGCCATGACTCTCGGTAAATAAAGGGCCTTTTGTGTGCATCTTTTCCTCGTCTTTCTCCCTCAGGACTTTTTGACCCGCTTGGTGTGCAACCTGCTGGAAGAGGGCAACGCCTTCTTCCGAGACCAGCAGTGGGAGGAGGCCGTCAGACAGTTCACTGAGGCCTTGAACATCTCGACCTACGCTAGAGGAGAGGAGATCCAGATCCCTCAGGCTCTGCTGGAGAGCCTGTATGTCAACCGAGCCGCCGCCTACCACAGCCTGGTGAGGCTCTTTGCTTTTGTGACGAATGAAGAAAAGCTGTTTTTGAAATATTAGCAAATGTATTAAAAGGATCAAAAACCAAGGCGATTCCTCTAGTACCATCCTGCAGCCTCAGGTTTTGTTAAATATAATGCTGTAAGCTTGGTGCACATGTTAAGGGCTGAATCAGTCGATTGAATTACTCCTAATAAATCAATTATTGAAATAATTGTCAACTAATTTATCAGTCAAGTTTATTTGCGTAGCATATTTCAGCAACAAGGCAGTTCAAAGTGCTTTACGTCATAAAAACAAAAGTAAAGTCATAAAAACAACATGCCAAATTAATCGTTAACTGGAGTATAGAGACTCTGAAAAAGACCATAATAACAACATACTCAAAGCAGTAGTTACTTCTATTAATTCTTTTTTTTATTTTAAATATACTTTTTCCATTTAAGGTAAAATAAAAAATAAAAAAACTTTCAAATTTGTAAATTTGTTCTACCCAGGACTCCTGAAGTGACATAGTTTCAGCATCACATTATTTAAGTAATCTATGAGACACATTATGCTGTATAATTATTAGCCCAAAAGATAATTGTACGCAGTTTTTGTTTAGCTGCAGATGCCTTCTTTGCTACTAATGATCAAATGCTATGTTGTTTCATTTTAGGTAGTAAAATTTGTATTTTCTCATTAAAAAATGAATTATTTTACATCTTTTCATGTATTTCTGATATTTTGCAAAAAAACCCCACCGAACTTTAAAGATTAAATGAAAAATCAGATTTCTCAATGAAGAAAATAGAGGAGATAGAATAATTGTTTACTAAAGTAATCGTTAGTTGTAGTCCTTCACACATCTGTGTCCAGAACCTCTCCGGTTCTATCGGGTCGGATGAGAACCGTCTGTGTGTAGCCATTTTCGGATCCCTCCACGGGTCTCAGAGTGGCATACACAGCAGCTATGTGTAAAATTCCTTTATCGGATTGAAACATATTTGGATTAAATAACCCAAATGTGCAATTTAAATGGGCACAAAATTAATTAATCCGTGGGTTTACATGCAGCAGGCTTCTTTGTTTTCTTTTTTTTTTTTTTTTAAAGAATTCAAGCACTGACGTGAGCAGAGTTGTAAAATTTCCCTTAAAAATAATAATAAAAAATAACAGAAGAAGAAGTTGTACCTCTGTTTGTGCCTAGCAGACAAACAAACAAACTCAGTGGTGTTTTTGTGTCTTCTGAGCGCCCAGAACGAACCTGCGGCAGGTTTTAACAACTGCTGAGACGTTTCTACGCTCCCTAATTAAGCTACAGGCTGAGCAACTCAAGCTCTTGGTCGTCCTGCATCACAGGATGAGAGCACAAGAGGAAATAAAGATCCTCCCAAGTTTTGACCGTAAAATACTAGCTAAAGAACAGATTTGCTTCCCAGACTTGGCATTAGTGGCGTCTAGCGTCTGCTACACATGGGGCGCACACACACACACACACACACACACACACACGGTCCGGTCAGTTTGCAACAGTCAGAAAAACAGAATCAGAACAAGTGCTTACATGCACGCCATTTGAATTATCATTTTACATAAACCAGGCCTCTCGTTCAGATTACAATAGATTCAGAGTATTCTGATTGGGCTGGTCTCATTGATTTGTTCCAATTACGTCCATGTAAGCGAACATAATGTCAGCTATCTTGTGCTCCCTTTCTTTTCTCAACACTTCTTTCCATGCTTCTTGATTGCAGACAAAGAAATGAAATTATCTGTCATCACCTACGAAACTGAGTACCATCCCAAGTGAATGTTTAAAAAAAAAAAAATCCTCTGATGTACAAATTCCTGCTAAAAGTGGTCTGGTTGGTTTTAAACGGAAATATCTGATCAAACTGATAACGAGATCCATATGTGATCGGTTTCGCACCGTCCCATCTGGTTCTGGGTTATTATAGAAGTCCAAAGGTAGTAGTCCTGCACCACCCGCCTCACATCATCCAGCTGATCCCGGTGGTGACTCGACATGGCTCTTTATTCAATAGAGTACTTTGACAGTCGGCCACTCTTTATTGTTGGATATATCAAGAAACAAATTGGTGATTCAGCAGTATTACCAGCTCAGCCAGTACACTGCAAAAACACAAAGTCTTAACAAGTATGTTTGACCTATTTTATAGTGAAAATATTTTTATCACACTTCAAGTAAGACAAAACTATGTTACAAGTAACTTTCCAGCAACATTTGGTGTTTTGTTTTAATCAAATAATTTCTTGATATTAATGAAGTAATAGTTCCACTGGCGGATTATTTCACAGACTTCATGTTAGAAGTGAAATAATCTGCCAGTGGAACTAGTACTTTTTAAAAAGCCAGTATTGAGGAATTATTGACTTAAAATAAATTCCAATTTCTTCCTGAAAAGTTACTTGTTCTCTTATTTCAAGTGTACTACAATATTTGTGCTAGAAACTAGGCCAAAAATACTTAAGATTTTGTGTTTTTTTTGTAGTGCAAGCTTAGGATAATAGAACCACCAGTGCAGTCGACGGTCCTTCCTGCTGTTATTTTTATCTAGGCTGTCCTTCCTCCCCTCCGCCTTTCAAACAGTGCCAGCCTGATGAATGTCTGCGAAGAAATGTGGCTAAATCATTTGGATGTTTTTGATCGGTATTTACAAGGTCATTGAACCTCTGCATACAGAGGGAACAACACTCAACAGCGCCACCTGGCTGAAAACACGTTCTGCCTAACAAAATAGTAATCGAATGTCCCTTTTTTTGTGCTTTGCTGTTGTGAAACGTCACCTCGTCGTCTCTTGCTTTAACAAGGGGAAGTATCATGAAGGTGTCGAGGACTCGGACGGCGCTCTGGGGGTGTGCGACGGCAGCCGCAGGGCGCTCTACAGGAAGGCGCTGTGCCTGAAGGAGCTGGGGAAGCACAAGGAGGCGTACGACTGCACAACCGTCTGCCTGCTCAGCAACCCCCAGGTACGGTTCGGCTCAAAGCTTTACGACGTGTAAAACAAGCTGGGTAAAAAAAAAAAAATCAAAAGGCTCACTCGTTTAACAGGACAAGCAGGTGATCGAGCTGTCGCAGGAGCTGGCCTCCCAGCTGGGGATGAAAATTCGAAAACCTTATGTGAGTTCGAAGGTGAGCAAGGTAGGTGAAGCATAAGGAAAACACATATTTTCTTTAGCTTTGGTGTTGAGTTTATTGAGCTTAATAACTTAAGAATAAATAACTTAAAAAAAAACACTGAAACTAAACCAAGGCCCAACTTAGGTTGGTATAAATTCTGTCTTGTAGTGAATTTGGACAATAAGGACAGAAAAGTCAGTTTTCTTGCCAAAGCGTTATGAACTAATATTTGAGTTACAAATGGAAAATAATAATGAAAGCACTTTATTTCTGTAGCTATAACACATTTTATTGTCTTTACCAATAAAAATGTTGTTTGGCTTGGGTGTAATGGACCTTCAGTCTACGTTTAGACTGCTAATTTTCCTTTTACATCATTTATTTTTCAGGTTATTCTTAAATTTAAAGTCACCCCAGATTGTATTTTATATTTTTCCCCCCCTTTCTCTCTTCTAGACCCCTCCCAGTGATGTTACTCGAAATGGTGTGAATCCTCCAAGTGTCAATGCAGCAGGTCAGAGATCTTCACTTTCATTTCTGCTCCCTAATTAGCGCAAAATCAGCCAAAGGTTTGAAATTCTCGTGAGATAAATTTTCTTTTTGCTCCACACAGTCGGCTTCTGCAGCATTCCCAAGCCAGCCATCCCCTCCACGCCTCCTGGCTCCAGTCGTCCTGCAGTCGCTCACCAGGTGAATGCAGTGGAGGACTTGGAGGTGATGGACGACGACTTGGACAGTCTGCTCGACAGCTTTCCTACTGGCCAGGTTCCATCTGAGGTACAGTGGGCTGTTTGTTTGCTTTTTTTTTCCTTGGAGATGAGTAAACTTTTTGTAGTAAAAGTAGTTATTATAGGGGGTCCAGACATCGGTTTGGAGGAGTGTGGCAAATAACGGTTAGGAAGTGGGGGCTGGGTAGTCCTGTCAGACCGTCAGTTCCCGAAACGACACAAGTTTTCTGGACCTGATCGTGGGTGTGCTGACTGTTGAGAGTAAAAGATGTGTGGGGTTAAATTTGTATGTCTAAATTTCAGACCTTAAAATGTCTTAAATTCATTTAAAAAAATTTAATTGGCTTTAAATATGTTAATCACAGTCTTAAATTTTGTTGTGGCAGGACTATTTAATAAATAAAAATTATTTATTTTTTTTCTCAAAGGATTTTTTTTGTCAGGCAAAAAGTTTGAGTCACACGCAAAATCTTCATTGCATACTGTGACTCAAGATGGTTGAGGCTACTAGCAACTAGCTGCTAGAATACCCTTGCTAGTTAGCTAGCTTTATTGCCTCTTTAAAGGGCACAAAGCAGGATTCATAGTTTTTGCCATGCTTGATTGTAAAGCAACAAGTTCCCCCAACAATCCCCTATAATTGTAGTTGTTTTTGCTTTAAATTTTATTCACGGTGGCATTAAAAATGTCTCAAAAAGCCTTAATTTTGACTTCCTGAAACTGGCAGACACCCTGTATTGCTACTATAAACTTAGTCAGTTGCTATAAATAATCATTTTGGCCATTGCTTCTCTTATCTCCAAATCTTTCTCAGGCTCTGCCGTTCTCGGACCCTGGCCATGCGGCCACTTCCACCCTCTTCCTCCCGGCCCCGACACCCCAGCTGCCCCCGGCCTTTTTCAGCTCATCCATCAGCCAGCTCAACTCCTTGGACTCGTTCACGAACGGCAATCACGGCACAACCCCTGCAGCTTTGGATATCCTCGATGACCTCTACACTGCTGGGAATGGATGCGGAGCAGACGCCTCCACATTGGATAACCTGGATGGTCTTGATTCTCTGGACATCCTTGACGACATTTTGGACTCGACGCCGAATGCTGCTGCTGCTGCTAAGGAGCTTAAAACAGAGCTTGGCGAGGGAAGAGAGACTCTAGATGAAGTGTGGAATGAAGAGGACACCACGGGGTCCGTCGCCGATGTAAAACCTCAGAATGGCCACGTACCTAAAGCCGCCGCTAACGCCACGAAGCAGCTCGACTCTCTGGACGCCTTGGACTCCTTCCCCGCTGTGGAACGTGTCGGGCCTGCTCTGCCAGGAGTTTCTGTTGGTGGAACAAGCCTGGACTCCCTCTCTGACTTCAGCTCAAACGGTGATTAAAGTTGACCTCTAACTCATTGGTTAACCAGAACTGTGGGGGTGGGTGATATGGACATGCAGGAAGCTTCATTTTAAGAACCGTGTGGATGCGAGGATTGGGGGGGGGAATGTTTCAAGTTACATTTTGGATGTTTCTTCACTCTTTGTAATTTGTGCTCTGGTATTACTCCTCAGGTTTCTCCGAGTCTGTCAGACCTGCAGCTTCCGTAACAAAATCTCCAAATAAACTCAACAAAGTGAGACTGGGTTCACAACCGGTTGCCTGCTGTTTTATTTTCTGTATTGTTTTTCTTGTTTTTTAACATTAATAGGAATCATTTTCACTTGCAGGTGAAGGATGCCCATAATGGGACTGTCTCTAACCCGCTGTCCTCCACCCATGACTTCCTGCCGGCTTGCTCCCTCTGTTTTCCTCGTGGAGGTCTGTTAGACGTTTTCTCTTCATCGGATTTGATCCTCATGGATGTCTACAGATAGGTTTTTAATGTGTGGCTGTATTTCCGTTCCTAGGTCCGAGTGTGTACAGTTTTGTTCACAAGCCAGACCTGGTCCACAACTGTAAGAGAGACATTTTGTTATGCAGACGGAAAGCTGGCTCTTCCTCAGAGTGGACGAGAGTGAGACCGCTTCCTGCCTGTTCTTCGTTCTACGGACCTTTTGTTCTCTGTCGAGGTAAGACGACATCAGACAGGCGGTGTTTGTAGTACCCAAGCACTGCCAGTGACTGCTACGTGAGTCTTTCACAAAATAACTGTTCCTTTTATCTACCTTGCATTTTTATTTTCACTGTCCCGTCCTTAATAACCAGTAAAAACTTTGAGAATTAAATGCTATAGGTAACAGCTTGGTTTGCTTGTTCAGATATAAAATCTGTTAGCCATTTACGATGCTTGTTTCAGTTTCTTTCTATTTAAGTAAACGCAGTTTGGACGAGCTTTATTAAAGATGTCTGTTTGTGTTCAGGTCCAGTTCCAGGTCATTTGAAGCTGGAAGCTGCAGATGACAAAAGAAACACTTGATGCCCGCTATTTGCTAGCAGTAGCTGCGTTTCCGTACACAAAACTTTGTCGATGTTCCCCTAAACACAGTTTAGGTGTTTCCATTAAATAAAAAGGAAATAAAAGTCACTCGTGTATAAGTTTGTTTACGGAATAAATGATTTAAAAAAAACATTCCGTGACGTGATCCACCTACCACTTCCTGTTGTCGTCTTTGTCTTTCCCACCGGTTCATCACGACTCGTGTGATGCGGAACAAGTGTTTCCAATGCAGCTTCGTGAAATACACTCATTTCAATATGGCGGAAAAACCGCAGAACCTTCTTGATCAGAAAAAAATTGCTTTTTCAAAGTTGACAAGTTTCTATTAAGCAGATTTATTTTAATAATTCCAATTTGTGCATTTCTTTGGTCAGTGGAACCGCAGCTTATTGCTCAGTTGCGGTGGTGTGAAAAAGTATTTCTTCCATAGATATATCTTGTATTTTTGCTTGTTTTGTCACGCTTGGTATGATAAAAACTAATGTTAATATCAGAGGGAAGATATTGTGTGTAAACACAACATGCAGTTTGATGTCACACCACAGCATCTCTTTCAGATTGAAGTCCAGATTTTGACTAGGCCTTTCCAAAACCTTAATTTAATGTTTTAACAATAAGTGTTTAAACTCTTCTGCTTGGTCTGTATAACTTTTTTTCCTTTTTAATAAATGAAACCATGACTTAAAAACAACGTTTTAAGTATTTAATCAGGTTATCTTTATCTGATATTTGTATTTTTTTGAGCTGAAACATTTAGAATTTTTTTTTTTTTGTATTTAGAGCTTCTGAAGTCTGGGGATGCGGGTGTGTGCAAGTTTGGAGAAAAATGCACGTTTGCCTACAACCAGCTGGAGATCGACGTTTGGACAGAGGAAAGAAAGGGAAGGCTGGACAGGTACTCCCTCCTTGGACCATCAGCGGTCCAACTGGACCCGGTGAGCAGCATCATCGGCCTTCTGCAGGAACACAAGGGCATGTTCATCTTCCTCTGCCAGGTTAGTGCGCGCACACTGTCCTACCTGAAAGGTTTGAAACTGAAGACACGAGGGGTTGATTTTTAGTTTTCAAGTATTGTTTTTGGTATTTTTCCTTAGGAATGCTACGACGGTAAACCTAGAATCATCAGTAAGCGCTCCTGTGTCAGTCAAACCATCTGCTCCAACTTGGATGCTCGTCACAACTTTGACGCTAATAAGTGAGTCTGCACCAATCCCGAGCCCTCAAAGTGTCTTTAGTTCCAGGTTAACGCGACCGCCAACGTCTCCCCTCTGTCTCCCGCCAGGTGCGTGGCCTTTGTGGTGCGGACCCACAACATTAACTACAGCAAAGTCCGTCCTTTCAGCGTGGTGTGCCACTTGGATCTGTGCCGACAGGCCATCCGATACGGCTGCCAGCGGGAGGACAGTTGTGTGTTTGCTCACTCCGTCATAGAGCTGAAAACCTGGAGGGTTCAGCGCCATACAGGTGCAGTCCGGTCACAATAACAGACTCACTAGTTGAACTGTGTCACACAGGTTGTAGAATCCAGGGAGTTATGTTCTCAGAAGAGTAAAATTTTGAGGTACATTCAGCCCAGGCTAAAATGTTCCATATCCTATTCGTCTGTAAATGAAAATGATCTTTGTAATACATTTCAAAACATTTAAAAAGTGACATTTGCTTCAAAACTTCCTGCATTGTTGTTCTAAAGAGTTGATAAACCTTTTTTTTTGTGTGTGGTTGATTGCCACCTTGTAAATAATGACAAAATAGTGACCGATTTTTATTCAAATGTGTTTTTATTTACAGGCATCAGTCTGGATGAGATTGTGAAAGTGTCCATGAGATTTTATGACAAGCAGGAACAAAACTCAAGAAAGGAGAAAGAAAAAAGGGTAAGAAAAGGTTTACTTATTCGAAATTAGTTTCGATCTTGTTTTCATTCAGTAGAAAAGTATTGACCCATTACAAATTTCTTCTGTTTTTTTTGGGGTTTTTTTGTCACACCCGAGCGTTAATGTGTTTGTCAAATAAATGTTAATATCTGAGATAATCTGAAGAAAAACAAAGAGCAGTATTAAAATGATAATTTTGTTTATGGAGAGAACGATCAACCAATCCGGTGCTCCGTTTAAAAGTAAACATCCTTTGAACCTGCCCATTAGCCCTTGAAGCCAACAACTGGTATCTTGTTTTTACAGTAATTAGAAAAGCAGAAAGACGTGTGAAAACGCGAGAGTCTTTGAGAATATAATGCTTGTTTAAGGGCCCGCCATGGCATCCTTTACCATATTAATCAAACTGCTGCCAAAGTTTGCTGTTTGAATTTGTGGTGGGATGTTATGCAGCCTTTGCTGCATAACATCTGTGTTATGCAGCAAACTGTGTTGGTAGTCACAGTTTGAATCTGTGTTTGACATTTTATCCAGACTGAGCTCATTCTACTTTTAAATCAGGAAGCCAGCAATGTTTGGTTATTGTTGCTTAACTGTTAGCAGGAAAAACAAACTGGTAATTTTTTTTCTTTCTACTAAAACATGTTAACAAAGAAGGCTTTACAGTACTATGTCTGAGTACAGGTGAAGTTTGTTGCTGAAAATTTCACTTTTGTAATATGGTGTTCATTGACATCCATCTTTCCATGTTGAAATTCTGACTTATGTTTAGGTTTTCTGACTTTTCCCAGGTTAAATCACTTCTGTCTTTTTTAGTTTTTTGACTTTTATACAAAAACTGAATTTACGATGTCATGCAATAACATTAGCCTTTGTTAATTTTCCTGTCTCCAGCTGTCTTCTGGTGGAGGTGGAGGCAAGTTAAAAGGATCAAGCAATGCTGGATCCAGTCTTAACATGAAGATGAAGTTTGCATGTTCACAGTGCTGGTGGGGTGGCCTGATCAGTGAACCGGACAAAGGCCTCAAATACTGTACAGCTAAAGCCAGACACGCGTGAGGAAATACGACAGTCCACATATATTCAGTAGATTTATTTAATGTAACTGGTCTATAAACCTTTGAGTGAGGCAAGAATCTTTGGGACACAGCACACTGTAGACAGAACCATGCATTCTAGACCGTAGTTATAATACGTAAATGTATTACAATATGTGAGTAGTACAATATCCTCACTAGAAAAAGACTTTAGTGGCAAACCCATTGACAATATTTTTAAACCATTAAAGACTGCTTCAGTTAATTAAAAAATGTTTTTTTTATAGGCACACGTGTGCTCTATTCAGTGTCTAGATTTAATTTAACCCAGTGCCTCTGGGTTTGTGCCCTTTCCATTTCCAGGTGGACCAAAGATAGACGAGTGCTGCTGGTCAGGTCTTCAGAGCGGAGTAAATGGGTTCATGTCCGACCACTGCCACACGCCAAGAACTTCCCTCTGTACTATGATGTAGGTCTGCTAATTCTAAATATAGGAGGCTTTACGCAAGCGCTCATCCCGGACGAGCCCCCTGATTTTTGTTGTATGACTCGTTTAGCCCAGAGGTTTAACCTTATGTCCAATGTCTTGAACTGCTACTTCAGTATTTCCACGTAATGTTGTTTCCTTTTGTTCCTACCGATTTATGAAGACTCCCTCCTGCAGTAAAACAAATTCAAGTTGCCTTCCCCGAACCTTCACAGTTGGTACGATATTCTCAGGCTTGCAATTTTTCTCTTTTTTCTCAAGCGTATAAGTCGCAATAATTTTAGTTTCAGCAAACCGCAATACCAACTTCAACTAGCATCTTTACAATAAGTTTTGCTTTTGTTTCGGGATCAGCTGTTAATATTGGCAGCTGTTGGAAAGTTGGGCCTCTTGGTTTAATACAAATGAATGTCACACTTCAGATTTTTATTTGGGGGGTAAGAAAAAAATCCTTTTGTGATACTTGTTTCTGTTCACAATTAGGCCCGTATTTTGTGCTGGTCTGTCGCATAAAATGCATCAAAAACACAAATAGCTTCCCGATTTTTATGTGACAAAAAGTCGAATTGGTGTGAACACTTTTGCAATTCTGCGTGCATTTATTTATTTTATTTCTCCTGTCAGATGTGTGCACAGGTTCTGGAGAAGAGAAAATGCAACTACACTGGAAACTGCACCTTTGCTCACAGCCAAGAGGAGAAGGAGATGTGGATGTACATGAAACAAAACGAGTGTGAGTGATTTCAGTTTCCCTCCACTGCAGCAGCTGTAAAATAATACAACAATCACACAAATCCTGTCTGGTGCTTGAATAATTCGGATTCACATTTTAGATGCTTTTGTTTTATTAAGGAATAATATTGTTGGTTTGTTAAAGCAGTTGTGTTTGTGTTTGCAGTGTGGGACATGGAGCAAGTATACAACATGTGGCTGGCTTTAGCCTCTCAAAACCGCCTGTCGGATGGATCCGTGTGCAATCAGTCTAACCCTGAGGAGAAATTCATCGCCATGCCAACCGATTATGCAGAACAAATGGTCGGTGAACTGTCTGTTTGCTCATTAATTGGCATTGCAACAAAAAGGAGGTCTTAAACTTGCATTCTTATCCCTGTTTTAGGATGGCTTCCACTGCCGCCTGTGTGGTAAGCACAGTAACAGCGAGCGGCAGTGGCAGCAGCACATTTCTTCGGAGAAGCACAAAGACCGAGTGTTCAGCTGTGAGGGTGAAGACGAGGCTCTGACGTGGAGCTACCGCTTCCCTGGAGCGCGTTTTAAAATCTGCCCCAAGTAAGCTCCGTATCAGTCCTCCTCCACTTCAGACGTTTCCTCGGGTTCGGAGACGGCTTAACCCAGGCAATGACCAGTCTCAAATTGAGCGTAATCTTTGTGATTTCCAGAATTGCCGACGACGGCGGCTGTCCTGACGGGGTAAGCTGCGACTACGCTCACGGTTCAGAGGAGCTGCAGGAGTGGATCGAGAGACGGGATTTTCTCCGACAAAAACTAGCCAAAGCAAGGGAAGACATGCTCATCATGCCGGACGAGCTTGACTTTGGGAAGTACAACTTTCTGCTTCAGGATTGAGAACAATGGGACTTCGCGGGCCGGTTTTGGACCCGGCAACCTATCAGTGTGATCGTTTCACGCCTTGTTGAACTGAAACTAAAGGGACAGCAATCAGGATTTCCAGCTAGCCAAATATACCATTGAATCTATTCGCCTTTCAAAAAAAATAAGTCACCATCTAAACTTAATTTCGTTAATGTTTTTAAGTCTCTAGCAACAGATTTTCTGCTCATTTTTGCATAATGTCAGCATTGTTGTTAAGCAAAACATCCTTCGAATGTAATGCATAGACTGTGAAATGTGTAGCTGCCATGAAAGAATCAGTTATATTTTTTTCTAAGGTTCCTATTCAACCTTGCTTCCTATTTTTGTTTTTTTTTTCTTTCTCCCTCCGTTTGGCTTTTTTCAGAAGCAGTTTATCCTTTTATCCCAGTTTGTGAACATTAGCTGAATGTTGGAAAAACTGAAAACCCTTCCATGCTTAAAATCGGTGACTTTGATTTTATACAAACAAGCTATGGGACATTTGGTTATTTTTATTTTTCTCTCAGAATGCTAAATAAACGTCATGGAAACCTGCTGTCAAAGACTTTCCTCATTTTGGCTTCAGAGGTGGAGGGGAACCCACACAAAACTGATACATAATCTGACATCTCCTTCATTTATGTTTTAATTTTGCAGTAATTCTCCTTTTTTCTTTCATTTTTCATAAGAAACAGTTGGATGTTTTCTTAATATGCCGAGTGCACCAAGAATACAGTGCTAAGCATAATAAATTTAACCCTGCTTGTAACATACTTTTCCACCAAAAGGCAACATAACAGATTTACAATCTTTACACAATTCTTTACATGTAGAAAAATAATCATTTGTAGCTAAATTCTTGGTGGCTTTATTTGGCCCAGTTAACACTCCCAAGCATTTTATAGTCCTACTTTTAAGGTTTGTCAAAAGCTGGAGAAACCTCTCTTTTGTCTTCTGACTCTTTGAAACCCTGAGGTATAAATATGACGTGACAATTAAATCCATGTTTTTTTTTTTTTAGTTAGTCGAGAGGCTGCGCTAGGATGCTGTTTTGTGTTTGTTTCTTTTGTTTTTTTTTGTGTCTCCACACATAAGCAGGATGCTAATACTGAGATGTAATTTAAAACGTACTGAAATTTTAGTATATTTAATAGTTTACTTTTAAAGTATGCATTAAGTTAAGTTTAAAAAAAATTCTATTTTGAGCATATATTTAAAAATATACACAAAATATCTTTAAAAGCATATTGTTTCATTGGTACACTTGAGAACATACATATTTTGTTTGCTTAAAGTATACTTTTATATTTCTTAAAAGTGTATTTTGGTACAATTATATTTAAGTGAGTTTAAAGTTATGTCAAAATTGGTACAAGCATGCTTTTAGTATACTTTCTATACATTTGTAGGTAGCACACTTAGTACTTAGTATACTTAAAATGTACTTGCACAAATGAAAGTATGTTTGAAGTATACTAAAGTATTTTTTCCACTAGTGGTGGGGGGAGGATTGGCTGTAAAGAGTGGGGTCACTAATTAAACATGGCAACATTTTTGGGTGGAGTAAAGATGGACAAAAGTCCTACCATTACAAATATAAATGTGGCGTTCGCTGCAATGTACTCTAATTGATTTGATTTGGTCGGATGAGACTAAGCTTATGCTTTTTACTAACAAATGCTAAACCAAACAATATGTGGGAGAAGCATCTCAGTGGAGCGCCAGCTTCTTGACATGGTAGCAGTAACTGCACTATATTAAAGATGTGTAAATGAAAATGCAAAATTTAGACGCGACTCTTGATTCTTGTATTATGTAATAAAATAAGAAACTTTGATTTAAAGTTATTTGAATTAATGAAAATCACTATAGAACTAGATTTTGAGCGTGAAAGTTTATATGAATCGACTTTACACAGATGTAATCGTCTTCGTTTTCGGCAAGGTTCTCGGTTTGCTCAAATCGTCACGTACGCCAGCACTTGCTGCCCCGCGCGCGCTCCCGACACAGCGGAAGCAGATTGTGTCGTGTCACAGCTGACGCTGCAGCTCTGCGTTGCACTGCCTGCACCGGCCACTAGGTGTCACTGCTCGCCCCTAGTGAAGCCCCGCTGTGTGGACCGCACGTGCAGACGTGCATGGTGTACAGAACCTAGTTTCCAGCCTGTGAAATCCTGTTGTTGTTGTTGCTTTGAGGACCCGCCTCCCGCTTTCTGATTGGCTCTCCAGCTCAATTGAAGGCCGCGCCGTCGAATCCACAGAGTTCGGGGGCGTGGCTTCTGCTCCTCATTAAACCCATAATACTTGGAGACATGCGGGCGTCCCTGTGATACAGAGAAGTTAGTGAAAAGTGAAAGAAGTGAGTTGCAGAGCGCATATACTGGGTTTGCTTCGTATTTTGAGGATCTTCTTCCGAGTGTGAGCAGTTTTTGTTGGAGTTTTTTTCTCTTGTCGACAATAGCAGGTGCGTCACTGTTCATCATGTCAGCAACGAGCGAAATCCTCTTTGGAGAGAGAAGCGAGATGCCTGATCTCCTAAAAGCCCTGGCAGACTATCCCTTCTCTTTTCCAGCTTTTGATGACATCGGTGAGTTGTTTTTTAATGATATTTATTAATTGTTTCGTTCAGAAAAAGTTTGCATCGATTTATGTTTTTTCTTTATAGCCACTTCAAAACCTACTTTAAACGTTTTAATGCCATCTTAAGTGGAGGTGTACTCCTACTGTAGGGTTCTGTAATGACTAAGTATACACTTTAATGTTAGACTAGTATTATTTACATTACTTGTAAAGGCTTGCATTAAGTATCTCCATATAACCAGATATTAATTATTAATTGTAAACAAACATGGGGCCATCTGATGGTGACATTACTTTGTGACAATCTAAATATGTGTTTTGTTGTTGTTTTCTGTGATGTGAAATTGATGCAGTTTGCTCATAAGGTGTAAGTAAAAAAGAAATTAAACCAGAGAGTTATACCGTGTACTGGGAAATAATTAGTGATTCATTATTTCACAGTGCAACAATCACAGGTGACTTTTAGGTGTGGCTCACTTGGAAGTTTGCAAATATGTCCTCTCCTAATGAACAACTCTGACATCACCAGATTGCAATCTTTCAGCTTATGGTGACAACATGGCCACCTGAAGTTGATGCAACAAACAGAAACAGCCTTCACTCAGGGTTCACTTTCTGTCTGACTTCTACTCAAACTTAACTTTTCAAAATCACACTCTTCTGAACATTACGGCGGTGCAGACAAGTCATCCATTTGCTCTGCAACTTTCAGATTAATTTAATCTGTCGTCCAAAGAAGCAAAGTCTTTTGCCGACATCACACTTTATCTGTTAGTTTGAAGCTAAAAAAAAAAAAAACACATTGTTGTCTCTTCGAGCAACTTAAAAGTGATCTTTTTAAATTTTTGTTGTTTAGAATTTGTACGTTGTCTTTTGCTTGGTTACTGGGACTTTACTTACGTGTACGAATTATTCCTCTCATCAACTGATGTCTCCGAGGATTGCAAAACGGAAAACATGTGAACGAATAACACCAGCTGTTTCTGTTTTTTGAGATCCAGTGAAGCACATTGCAACAATTGTGAAAGCATTTACGAATGTTTTTAAAAGTATGCAGTGCGGGGGACGTTTCAGCACTGGATAGCTCCCCATGTTGTATAGTCCAACTGCAGCACGGTTCTCTGAACCTTCACTATGGCAGATTGTCACATCATCTGCCAAGACGCACACATGCTGCACAGAGAAAATGATACGTTTTCAAAGCGGGACTAGGTATTGTATTCTGCTGTGGTTGTTTATGTTCGGTTTAACGAATGCACCCTGTGATATTTCCGTCGTGCAGTCTTGCTAAGCGGTTAGAAGAGGGATTCTTTAACTTTTCAGTAAACACCAGTAGTTATAAGTGCGACATTTCTCCCTTTTCATTCTAAGATTTATCGCTCACTCTTACCTTGCAGAAAAGCAAACTGCATCCTTTTGTTTTCTGCTACCGTAGGACTGAAGAATTGTGTAAAGAACAGGAAGAGGGGAAAAAAAAGAGGAGAAATGTCACAGGAGTGCAAGTGATGCTTCTGAAGGGTTTGTGGAAAAATTGCTGCTGGGAATTGATTAAATCACTCACCTGGAATAGGCCAAATCTTACCCACAGATCTTCATTATTCTTGTCTTTAAAATGTCTATGTGGCAATGATCCAGTTGCTTTTCCTCAAATTTCTTTTTCAATAATGCTATCCTTAACATTTACATACATGGTAAAAATATAAAATTGTTTCCCACAACTTTTAATAGCTTCCAGCTTTTTATTGTTCTGCCTTTATTAAGCAATACCAGAATGAGATGTTGATGTTAGTCAATTAACTAGCCTGCATTCAGATGCTTAACAGCTAGCTGTTGTTTGGCAACTGCAGTTTTACAATAGCGTTCCCTTAATAAGAGTGAAGGCAGATGCTTATATGGTTTCGGCACCATTACCGTTTCTCTCAAGCAGAAATATTATATTTCTCGAGAGCAAAAAGAAAGCCGTGGAGCTTCGTTTGAGCCAGCTGACTAGCAGTGTGCAAGCTGGGAGGACTGACGGTTTTAGCTTGACTCAGCTGGACAAAACTCTGATCACTCTGGCTGCACTTTTTCTGGCATTAAAATGACTTAAAATGGCGAGACGTTTGCACTTCCATATTTTGATCACCTACTCAAACCTTTCCACACAGGTTCTGGTGTTACCTGATCGTGTGTTGTTATGAAGACGGCATGGTTTACAGGCCGCAGGGCTCTGCGTGGCATTCATGAACCAGCTGCTGCCTGGGAAATTTCCTGGCCTCCTTTCAGCCTGGACTAGCAGCTTGTTTACCAGGCAGCTATTATTAATGGCGTAAACGGATACAGGCAGTGAAGGTGGGTCGAATACCCCAGTACACCTTTCAGTTTGAGAGCGCACGTGACGAGCAGAAAGGTGCGTGAAAACGTGAGCGTCCGCACTTTCTGAGTCAGTTTTAGCATTAATTAAATTCACTTCGTCCTTCGCACGGAGTCGAATGTTTTCATTTTCGGGAACTAGAAAGAAATCTGCGAACATAAATTTAAAAACAAAACTAAAAAAAAATAATAAAAAGTTAGTAGTGAATGGTGTCTGTTGTGCTCTTCCAGTGTCCTCGCGCTTGTCTGCTTGTTCCTAATCCGTGAGCACGCGCGTTCTCGCTGCTGTTCTCCTTTTCCAACACGTGCGGAGGATCTGAAGCCACGCCCCTCGACAGCTTGTGCTTTCACGTGAGCGAAGGCGAGGGCGGGCCGCACGTGTTTGTCCACGAGTGTCCCGTTCTTGCGAGAGAAGTCACAGCAGACAGCCTGTGTTTTTGGGAGAGCTGCTGACTTGCAACCCCGGCTTCGCGCCATACGTAAACAACTTTAATTAATTAATTAGTTAATTAATTAATTAATTATTATTTTTTTTTTTTACCTCATTATCTCTGCGGGTTTTGTCCAACGTAGTGAGGGCTTTCATTTATGTTTTTGTTCTTTTAGCACTATTTTTTATAGAGAAAATATGTTCAGATATCCACATATTCTTACAGTTTGTACATGTGGTTCGTGATATTATTCTATGTACATTATCTTTCAGCGTTTATTACCTATAAGACAGAGTAGCTACTGCAACAAAAATGAGACGCTGATACATATTCATGTTCAAAGGCAGCGACAACCAATCAGCTCCTACTAGTAGGCGGGACTCGCGCTCATGAATATCCAATGAGCGCGCTCGGTGGGTACGCAGAACGAGACGGTTGTTTGGTCTATTAGACACGTCTTATTATTGATAAAGAAGAAGGTCCGACATTAGCTGTGGTTGAAGAAAAAGTGGGAATTTGTGTAGGGGGGTTTTTTATCGCCGTGGTTCTGGACCCAGCACTAGCTGCCAACTCAGCCACCGTCTGCCCGGAGCCTTGGCACGGAACAATGCCTGGAAAAGCCGAGGTGGCAGTGGCGCTCCCAGCCGCAGCCGCTCCTCAGACGTCCTACCCTTTTGTTTTAAAGAAGATCATGGACATCCCACCTCCTAATATCCTGGAGGAAGGAGACGACGGTAAGCTGCGGGTGTCAATCTTCTTAAGAGTTTTACAGGGCTTTTATTTTAAGGTAACAGAACTAGTTCACACACACACACACACACACACACTTCGTGTGCTACTTCGGGATCATTATGTGTGTGTTTTTAGTCTAACGCTGTTGGTGATGGAGTGGCTTGTGTGCCATGTGTTGCTCAAAGCCTGTTTCATCTGAATCTGGGGTTTGGGAAAGGTTGGCAGGGGGGGGGAGGGGGGAGCGTAAAAAGAACAAACAGTTCCCACTTCTCTGGGCCGCTCTGAAGCCAGTAAAACCAGTCTGTAAGGACACTTCCAGACGGAAGAACGGCTTGGCTTTTTTTTCTTTTTTTATCCAACTCATACTTTAAAGCTTCCATTTGTTTTTCTCAGCTCAGACTGTGTCGCTTTGTGTCTGTTTATGCGGAAGATCCACGGGCTGACTTCCGTGACGCCCCGTGCTGTAATGTTCCGCTCTCTCCGTCAAGCGTCACCGACCAACTATTTGATTTGAAACCCTCCTTTACTTACACGCTTTGTGACTGTGTGTGTGTGTGTGTGTGTGTCACCACCCACTTTCCTGTTCATGTATAAATACACCTCTGCTGCTGGGCGTGTGTGCGCAGTGAGAAACAGAAGTTGCATATTTTGTTAAAGCCGACGGTCAGACCTTCCTGCTAACCACACCAGCTTGTCACCGATAGAACAAACTGCCATTTTTCTTTTACCGATTTGCTGTAAGGCGCATCTTGCAAAGATAAAATTGACCTTTCTGAGCGCCAGATCGCCCATGTGTCTGGTGACGTCACAGCAGGCAGCGATCAGATTTCTTGTGCGCTTTTAATGTTTTGCTCATCTCAATGCAGTTTTCTTGTTCTGTATTCTGCACAATTCCAGCAAAATATGAAGTTTTTTTTGTTTTTTTTTTTCTTTAAGGAAAATTTGGGAATCATAAAACGCATGAACAAGGTTTGTGACGTGAAGCGTTACAGACCGGACCGATTTCACAAGCAAATACTTTCAACATTCACGCTCGCAGAAATGGTTTAAAACAGTCCAGTCGAATCATTCGATTAATCACTGCTGGAGGAGCCGAGGTTGGCCGTATAAAAAGCACTGATGCTCCTCGCTGACATCCCATGTCATGGCAGTCTTTAATAAATAATATATAAATTGTAATCGTAAGGAAAGCATTCAAAATGATGTAATGACTCCTGTCTACGGCGAGCCGTTCCGAGGTTTAAAGTGATCTTTTGAAAACGAGACATGGTTGTGGCGGCACGTCCAAAGGATGTTTTATTTACTTTTTTTCTGCGAAATTGCTGCGGGACTCGCTACTTCTGCTGGAGATACTTCAAAATCTGTGTCGAAATGTGTCACTTTTCCTTCGTTATCGAAACTAATTCTTGTGCCTGTCGTGATTTTTGTCAATCGAAATACACGGAGGACAGAAATGGTGGCTTTCTTTTCATTAAAAAAAAAAATGCTTAGCGTTTTATCAGATTTTATCAGGAATGTCTGCTCTGTTAGTTTGTTGTGTCTTTTAATTGTTAGTTTTGCATTTGTCAGAGAGGGAGGAACAAAAAATAAATAAAAATAAAAAAACTCCACCGGCTTAATAACAACTTTCTTCTTCTTTTTATTTTCTTTTGCTCTTCACGCAGAATTAGAGAAGGAGAAGCAGTGCTCCTCTGAGGATGTGGAAGGAGGAGGCGGTGTGGCCTCCAGTGCTGGTGGAGGCTCTAGAGGACCAGGAGGCGGAGGAGGCGGTGGCAACGGAGGAGGCGGTGCAGGAGCGTCGGCCTCCCTGACCCCAGCCATCTGGGAGAAGACCATTCCTTACGATGGCGAGACGTTCCACTTGGAGTACATGGACTTGGACGAGTTTCTCCTGGAGAACGGGATCCCGGTGAGCCTGGAGGAGGAGGAGCTACAGAGGACTCTGGCCTCCGTGGAAACCAAAGGCAAACCCGCTCCCAAGGCCGTCGCCATGGCTCCCGCTGCACCAGCCGCTGCCCCTCCGACCGCCGCCGAAGTCCCTGCCCCAGCACCGCCCGCCGCGCCTCCCTCCGACGCCCCTTCGGACGCAGAGGAAACCGTGACGGTCACGACGTTACAGCCCGCCAAAATAGAAGAAGAAGAAGAAGAAGAGGAAGAAGAGGAAGAGGAGGAGGGACAAGAAGAGGAAGCTTTGGTTGAGGAAGCTCCAGCAGAAGTGAAAGGGAAGAAAACAGGCAAGTAATTCAGAACGAACGCAAGCGATGGAACCCTTAATTTATTCATTACTGTTTGGATTTACTCTTCTTCTGTAGATCCTGAATTAAACTGAGCAGGGAATTACAGTTTAGTTCCATAAAAAGTGAAAACTGAAAGCTGGAACGTTTCCAGCGCTCATTGTAGACTGACGTCTCCTTGTAGGTTTCAGTTTGGTGCATGGAGTCCCTTTGCATACGAAAATGC
This sequence comes from Girardinus metallicus, assembly GCA_903067095.1. NCBI lineage: Eukaryota > Metazoa > Chordata > Actinopteri > Cyprinodontiformes > Poeciliidae > Girardinus > Girardinus metallicus. The sequence continues at coordinate 33,312 of CAEGAE010047026.1, forward strand.
AGTCAAATCAGCGGCCAGTCAGTCTACAGCGCCCAAATAAGGCGGTTCTTACACTAAGCTCTGAAACTAAAGTTAACTACAAAAGAAGATATTAAAAATTGGACGTAAAGTAGATTAAGTAACAAACGACGGCTGGTTGCCATATTAGAAAAGGATAAGTCATTCAGAGTACTAAAACTTAGTGACGACGGAGCTTTACATACAGAAAGCTAAATTATTTCCTCCCATTACGTTTTGCCACGTTACAAATCAACTTCAGTGTATTTTACATTAACTTTACATGACAGAGAAAAGCAAAATGGCTGCTGTGTGAAACGTGGAGGTTTAGCTGAACGCATGCCACCGTTTTCACATTTTAAAACATTTTATTTCCGCTTTAGGAATGTTACTTGGTGCATATCATACCTCAATGACACCTTGGAAGGCAATGAATAATTTAATCCGCTGTTGATTTTTCATAAGCATCGATACGGTTGATGTCATTTGATCAAAATGGCTTCTCTCACGTCATCTCTCTCTCGTTTCCCTCTGAACCCGCAGATGGCAAAGAACGAAACACGCCCTCCCCCATCGACCCCGATGCCATCGAGGTGGACATCAACTTCCAGCCAGACCCCACAGACCTGGTCCTGTCCAGCGTTCCAGGGGGAGAGCTGTTCAACCCCCGCAAGCACAAGTTCTCCGACGAGGAGCTGAAGCCGCAGCCCATGATCAAGAAAGCAAAGAAAGTGTTTGTTCCTGACGAGCAAAAGGTAGGCTAGATACAAATATGGCTTCCCTAAATCTAGAAAGAGGCAGTCTTCTTTATGGGCCAGAGTTTAGTAGAGCTTAATAAGAAAGCCAACATGTATTTTTTATTTTTTTTTAACTTGGGTGCCTGGAAATTTGAGTTATTGTCGTTTAATATGAACAAATCTGTTCACTCTTGTTTAATTGTTATAATTAGTTTGATTTACTTCAATTCAGTTTGTCGGTGTAGCACAAACCAATTGGCATTGTATGATCACTGGAGTTTCAATTTTACGACGGCAAATTAGGGCCATGATATACATATGTAAAAGTGGAGAATCTCAGAAATTTTCTAGAAAAAAAACCCTGACATTTCTGAGATGAAAAACTCAAAACGTTACCAGAAAAAATATTCATCTAAAAGAAAATGTTCTTGAAAAACTGGGAAATTTTTCAGAAGTATTATGAAATTGCAGAACATTTTCAAACTTTTTGGAAATTTCCCAGATTGATCTCAAAATTTGAAACATTTTCAACATTTCAAACTCAGAAAAAAAACAAGAGGGCGATCTCAGAAATTTCTGAGTTTAAAAAGTAAAAAAAAAGTACTGTTAAAAAACTAAGATTGTTTTTAGATTAATCTCAGACCTTCTCTCGAAAAAACTTAGAAAATCTGAAAATTTTAGAAAATTTCCGAAATTCAAAAATTTTGAAAATTTCTGAGATTAATCTCAAAAATTTCTGAGTGGTTTCTAGCAAATTTCTGACTACTCAAACTCTGAAATTTTCAGGTTTTTTTTTTTCTAGAAAGTTTCTGAGAGTCTCGATGCCACTAATGTGCCGTCAATTCAGATTCAATTACATGCAGACGGTGCAAAAACCCCATCATACAATCCCAACTGGTAAAATGCCAGTAGCATCAAGCCGTTAACTTTGAGTCCTTCTGTTTTTCACTAATTCCGCCAGGATGACAAATACTGGTCCAGGAGGAAGAAGAACAACCTGGCAGCAAAGCGTTCCCGCGACGCGCGGCGGCTGAAAGAGAACCAGATCACGGTGCGGGCCTCCTTCCTGGAGCGGGAAAACTCCGCGCTGAGGCAGCAGGTTGCTGAGCTGCGGAAGGACTGCGGCCGCTGCAAGAACATCTTGGCCCGCTACGAGGCCAAGTATGGGCCTCTGTAAAAACAAAAAACAAATAAGAAAAAAGAGAAAAGAAACGGCGACGAAAAAAGAAGAAGAACGAAACAAAACGAAATCTAGAATCCAACGAGACAGAAGCAGAACTCCCTTCCCCGCAGAATCCCAACACGAGACACAAACCTAAATTTGCAATGTTGTCTTCACCGACCTCCGGTCGAGCTCCAGCTGACGTGCTGACGCTGGAGGTTTGGACACACGCTGTCAGGTGATGGGGGTGCGACGGGAGCGGTGGTCGCAGGAAGGCCTGTGGAGAGCGCCTGGCTCCTACACTGAAAGAAGTGGTCGATTGTGGGTGTGGAAAAAGTCATAAAGTGTAGAAAAAGAGGAAAGCTGGTGCAGCAGAATCTCTCTCTCTCTCTGTGTCTCTCTCTCTTTCTTTCTCTCTCACTCTCACACACACACTTCGGTTTTATCACCACACACTGCTTCTTGGAGGACCAAGTCGTGGACAGGCTCAATCATGCTAATTAAACGAGCCGGAGTTAGCTTCATGTCGGTACTGCTAGCAGGGCAGGCTGCTATCGGCGGGCTTCAGTCCCAGTTCTTCCCCATGTACACGTCGTGTTTTTGTGTGTACTTAGTGTGTGTAACTCATCATTGCACTTTTTTCCCTTAAAGAAAACACGCACACACGCACACACGCGTTAGCTGTGTGAGAACAGGTAGCCTTTAGCCGCCTAGCTCACTTTAAAACCGCAGAAGGAGGAAAACAAACAGTAGCTTCCTCATAGAGGATTATAAGAGGGTGTTGAAGTCTAATAAATTCTGAGTTGTATAAAAATGAAGACTTTACAAATCAAGAAAGAAACGTCAATTTTTATGTCAGTTTGACGGAGGCCCTCATTCGTGGAGGGGTATGTTAAAACGCAGAGATGTTTATTTTACTGCACACTGCAAGTAGAGGGCGCTAGAGTCACTGTCTCCCCACCAAAGGTGTCGTGACACGGGATTGATTTCTTCTCTTTTTTTTTTTTTTTTTTTTTTTTTTTTTTCCTAAACATGTAGCCAGAGCCCAGAGTCCGCGTGCTTGTAAATAATATATATCGGGATTTTTTTTTCCTAAGACGGGGACTATGAAAGGTGTCTTTATTAAATCAATAATATCCAAAAGTTTGCCAAATAACGAGTGCTGTATTCTCTCTGATGGTAATAACACATCTGTTAATTGTGATGTACAAAACCAGTTTTTTCATTCTTTAAGAAACAGCTGTACTATGAAAACCTATGACTGAGCAGGGAATTCAATGGATAAACTGTGTTTTTGGATGTTTTTCAAACAGATTTCTAAATGTCTTTGTTATTTCCTCCAGGATATATGACACTCTGCTTTACCTTATTCAGCATGTCCTACCAGGGCCAGTCCAAGGTTTTTAGTAGAACTTGACACAAGGCCCCACTTGCAATTAAGTCTCACAACCGTAATTAAAAGACATTTAATTATACAATCTGGCTGGGAGAGACTGAATTGTACGTGAATGTGAGCTCCACCTCAGATATTTTTAAAAATGTCTTAAAATTTCATTTAAAAAATCTTATCAAATTTTAAAAATCAAATGTATTACAACTTATGATAAAATAGAAATTATTAAATTAGCAATAAATTGCCTCTAGCATGACCATCAAAATAAATTTCCGCTTGTATGAGGACATAACACATTTTGTACGTTGTTTTTTTTTTTTTCAAAATAAAACAACTTTAAGGTACTTTAAAAATGTAAAGCTATTAAAAACGAATCATTAGTTTTAAATTGCGACTCCAACATAGCTATCAAACTAAATGTACATTTCTTTTTTTATATATATATATATAAAAACACGATTGAAATTAATTTGAAAATGAAAAAATTTGAAAGTTCTCTTAAGCTTAAAACTTCGACTACTGCTCATATAAAAGTCACGATTTCTCATAAACATGACCGTAAACATTGGCTTCTGACATCTATCGGCTGGAATTAGTGTGATAGTGAAAGGGCTCTTTGGGGCCCCCTGCTGGTCTGGGGGCCCAAAGCAGTAACTTGGCCTGCTTTTACCTCTGGCCGCTCTACTTCCCTTTCTGATTGGATACATTTCAGCAGAGCTAAAGTTGGGTTGGTTGAAGCAGAAAGCGCACAAGAGGCGGCAGCTCTTAATGGCGCAAACTTTGGTTGAATTCCTTTTTGCTAAAATGGCCGAACCTGTTTCTAATTCAGCATCACAGACTGTTAGGGGTTTCTACATTTTGTAATCGGCCGGTTTGGGCTCCTTCTCACCGTACTCTTGGAAAGATATTTAATGTGGCAATAATACTCTGTTATGTAATGCCTGTTTAATTTTAAGTAACGATGTTATGTGTAAAACGTGCTATGACGTACTAAGTAGAAATGTCCCCAAGTCGTTGTGCTTCCAGTTTTTGGTCCTCTTTCCTTAAGGATCCTAATGCATGAAATCCAGTAAAGCTCGTCTTTATTTTCTCTTGTAAGTGTCACACCAAGTGTACTTATGTCTGTAAAACCATCACTAAATATAGGATGTGTTTTTGGATGCCTAAGATACTTACTCTGTAAAAAAAAAAAAAAAAAATTTATGATACTAATAAAAAAAAATGTCCCCTGCTTATGATGGGCACAACAGCACCATCTGTCTCAGCTGAAAGCAGTGTCTTTTTCTAACTATTGTAGGGATTGACTTCTATTTACTGCAAAATTGAATTATGTCAGCATTATACACTGGATCAGTCGGTGCTTTCTTAGTTTTCTCAAAGAGTAATAACATTCTCGGAGACATCTTTGGGGCATCGTGCGTTTTCCTTTATGCCTTTTGGACAGTGCAGACACTTTTTTTTTTCCACTTAATTAAAAACACATTTGAATCCCATTACAGGCGTTTTTAGTATAAAATAAAAATATAAAAATATGTTACGCACAGCATGTAGCTGTCTCTTTCGTTCTGATGTGAAGCACCTTAAAAAAATAATTTATAATGTAAGAAATGATACGAGATTAAAACAAGTTAAAGACACTCGACTTATACACGTGGCAGCTTGTATTATTTTTTAGGAGAGGAATACAGCAGCAGTCTTATCAGTCGATTATTGCTGCACTTTGTTCCTCCGTCTTTTAACCAAATCTTTTATTGTTTTGTGATCAAGATCTTGAACTTTTTCCAAGATGTTCCAAAAAGAGAGCGCACAATAAGACAGTAATGCTACTAGTTGAAAATCTGGAGCTCAGTTTAATTTCTCAAATATGAACAAATTATGTCCTGTAACCAGATTGGAATGCAAATCTGGATCAGTTCAATATTATTGCTTACTTGTTATAATGCTCCTGGGAAAATAAATCTTCAAATGTTTCAATGTGTTTTTTTTTTTGCTTTCTTCTCTTTTTTATATAAACATGTTTTTGTAATCCCACTATCTGATACTTGCAGCTGTCATGATATGTAACTGTACCTTGTTATATGCATATAAAATAAAGTGGAATTTACTGGCGTGTGGGCTCCGGTTGTGACTTCACCTGAGACATCGAGCCGCTGCGGCGGAGCCGGCCCAAAGTATGACCGTGCTGCGAATGTAAGGACTTCTAATTAAACCAGCGACTGGAAGGAAAATGACAACAACTCCGATTGCAACAATTTATTCTACCTCCTTGACAGTGTTTTACCAAGCACAGTTTCCTTAATGCGTAAAGCAAACTTACTGATTTGTCAAACAGTTTAAGGAATTCCTTGTTGACTCGCCACATGGGGTAGTGTGACAATTGTTTACTTAAAAAAAAAAAGTCTGACGGCAAACAATATAATTCAATAGATTTTTATAACTTGAACTTTAAGTAAAAACGATCTAATTATGCTTATATGGTGCAATTCTTAGAGTGGAAATATTTGGCAATTAAAACCAGGGACTTCCCATTGGGTAGAATTTAATCCATCCATCCATCCATTTTCTGTTCACCCTTGTCCCTTAATGGGGTCGGGAGGGTTGCTGGTGCCCATCTCCAGCTACGTTCCGGGTGAGAGGCGGGGTCACCCTGGACAGGTCACCAGTCTGTCACAGGGCAACACAGAGACAGACAGGACAAACAACCATGCACACACACACTCACACCTAGGGACAATTTGGAGAGGCCAATCGGGTAGAATTTAATATTAAATACAATTCAACTCTACTTTTAATAATAATTTTTGAGTTTATAGTTTTTAAATAAGTAAAATGTACGTAGAATTTTTTTTAAATCAACATAATAATACACAAAGTGAAACTTTTTTTTTTTTTTTTTTAATGAACAGGCTATATTTTCTTAAATATCAATTTAGCCCAGTCATACCCTTTTGAGTGTAGTTGACTCTTAAAACACGTCGTCTTCTGTGGAATAAGCAACCAAAACAGGAAGTGTGCTGGGCTCGGGGGCCCTGTTCAACTTTGAGCCGCCCCTGCTGCAGAGAGACAACAAAGAAACCGCTTTGGGAGGCGGACTAAGGTTTCATCCCCAACCCTTTTCTGCAAAACACAATCATCCCGAGCACACACACATCCGACATGGGGTCACGTTTCTCCTTTCGGGCAGCCGTTTCTTTTCTCTTTTCGTCCATGTCGTCTCATCAGTATTCCAGAGGAGTAGGAGATGTTGCGTAATGATCACATCGACACACACGGCGGAGCTGCGTTGCATAACAGCAGCAGCCTCAAAGACAAGCGGGATGGGTGTGTGTGTGTGTGTGTGTGTGTGTGTGTGTGTGTGCGTGCGTGTGTGTGGAGTAGTGAAAAGGGGGAGAGGGGGACTGGTGAGGTTTGGGAGAAAAGAACTGAAGACAAACCAGATGGATAAGGAAGGGAGGGAAAAAAAAAAAGATGAACAGCCTCCATGTCTTGCATGTTGATGTTTTCACCCGTACATTTTGGCCTGCAGCTCTTCCTTCAGATCAACGAGCCCAGCCTTTTTTTTTTTTTTTTTGGATAGATTGACAAGAGTGCTGCTGGCTGATGAAACGTAAAGTAATATCTGCTGGGACGAGTCCAGCTGATGTGGGTGGTGACTGGTGAGCAATCTGGCTCCTCACCATCTATGAATCCTCAGTTTTTTTGTTGTTGCTTTGAATTATTGATCAAACGTTGGCTTGAATTTGTTTACTGCTATAAGAGGACTTGTTCCTGCTTCAGTCAGCCATGCAGGAATCTAATGTTTTTGATCGGCGAAAGGCTCAGCTTTTCACAGGAAGAAGAAGAAGAAGAAGAAGGACAAGGACGCGTTGGTTTCCATGCTTTTTTTTTTCTCCTTTGCCAGTCTTGGTTTTTTATTATAAACTTAAAAAAAGAATCTGATACAATAAGAAACTGCAGTAGTAACTCTCCCCCCCCCCTCACCTCCATTTACCGAAGGGGAGGCACAGAAAACAGGTCATTGCATTTCCGGTAGTGAAAGGTTCATTGGACATCTACAGGGTGTACAGGTCAGATACAAAATAGGGGAAAAAAATGATAATAAAATACAGGGAGAAAACAGAGCACTATTTATATATATATATATTATTTAAACTCTTAATCTATTAACTTTTACATGTTAAAGTTTACATAGAAAATAAGATTCTTTTTTTTTTTTAAATCACAATTAAATAGTCCCAGGTGCAAAATAAACTGCACGCAGTGGTACAAGCAAAGGACATCAGAATACAAAAAAAAATAAAATAAAATAAAAAAATAAAATAAACTTCTTCTCCATCTTCATCAATTATCCACCCTGCTTTTAGAACAGCCTGCATTTTAAAAAAAATCCATAATATTTTTCCGTTTCCCTTTCAGACGTGCACGGATTTGAAAGTTTCTCTTTTCCGCAGGCTACTTTAAACCGGGGTGGATAATTGGATCTGGACCACATTTTCACTTTATACTTTATTTTCTCCAACCTCAAATCGCTCACAACTGCATGCGACAAACCGGAAGCAGATTCCTGGGGTTTGCTTTCTAGGGTGCAGAGAGGTAGGAACCCCCCCCACCCCCCTTTAATCTTGAAGGGCGGTGAAAGAATTACAGGATGAGCGTCAGCGTAAGCAAAGACGGAGGGCAATATGGCTTTTGTTCAAGAACCCGAAAGGGGTTCCGGCGAGGAATAACAAAAAAAAAAAAAAAAAAAAAAAAAAGGGATTTTTCTAATAAAACAAATCACGTTCAAGCAAAGAATTTACTCACAATCCGTCGACTACAGCAACTCTACAGAATTGATTTTTTTTTTCCCTTTTAACATTTTTTGCCACTACAAACTTCAATGTAATTTTTGGGGAATTTAGCAAGAGATCAACAAACATGTTGATACCCAATAGACTTAAAAAGATGCAAATCTGAAAAGTGTGTCACAAAAAGCACCCCACAAATACACTGAAGCTTGAAATGTAACAATGTAGAAAAGTTAAAAAAAAAAAAAAAAAAAAAAAAAAAGCACTGTGTCAGGGTGCAGATGGACAAAACACTTTAGGTTAAAGAAGGTACAGATTATATATATATATATATATAAATAAAGGGGGACAAAAAAAATATTTTAAAGTGTGATGATTTTTGGTTTACTTGTAAAATAGTTCTATTTGCCCCAGGAGAGCACAGAGAGCGATGTCTGCAATATTTTTCCTGCACAGTCCTCACTGTAAACGTTCACTTCCTAAAACCCAAAACTCAAGAAGAGAATACATTTACCCGTCTTTTACGAGACAATTGCTGTACAAGGTACGATACACATTCAATACTTTATTCTGTACATCTTTATTTTGTCTCAGTTTGCATATATTCATGATACGTTTCCCAAAGAAAAACAAAACAAAACAAAAAAAAAAATGGGGAAGGGATAACTTCAGGACGTACAAAACTAAAGAATCTTGAGAATGTCATATACACAATCCTGGAGTCACAATCCCCAAACAATACAAATGCAAAGGGTCATTTGAAGATGGTAATAAAAAAAAATAAGCATGAAATTAAACTGACGTTATTTAGAGAAAATATCCAGAATTTTCTCAAAAATAAAACAAACAAACAAACAAAAAACTTCAATTTTTGGGTCCTCATGCCAAATGTAACCAAAATTATAATGCAAAAAAAAAAAAAAAAAAAAAAAAAATGGCTACATCTCGGGAAAAATACTCAGAATATTTAAGGAAAAAAAAAAAATGTCTGATGGGTTCTTTCCAACACAATGAAATGCAAGTTAGGCTAATCTAATAACCTTCCAACGTTTTTCAGGTCATCTGAATAAAAATGTGCAACAACGAAGCGAGGGTAAAAGACGGGCTAACGCTGATGGCTGCGGTGACATCAGGAATCCCAGTGATAAAGTGCTGAGCGGCTGGACATGTGGAGGTTAACCTTTCCCTGCGGTAACCAATGACAACATACAATGCTGGGAGAGCGAGTCACACGTCCGACAAAGCCGTGCACACAGACATCGGTTCTTTGTTTATCGTTATTTCTCTCTCTCTTTTATTTTCTCTGCAGCTGAGAAAAGACCGAGCAAACCTGGGACTTTACAGTGGGGTTTTCTTTTTTTTTTCTTCTTTTTTTTTTAAGTTTTGCAACAGCTTGAGAAAGAGACAGCAGGAGAATTTCAAGAGGAGAGGAGAGAATAGTGTAGTGTTTTAGTTCACCGGGAACGTGCTCTGGGTTTCAACGCGGAACGCGCGCGCTTTCCAGTACGCCCCGGACGACGCAGAGGCAACGCGCTCGTCTAGAAGTTTCTCTCGCCGTCTCCCTCCCTCTTCCTCCATGCAGAGGAAAAACCTCTCCTTCATAGTCAAAGTCATGCTAAGCCATTTATCACAATCCGCTGCTGCTGCTGCTGCATCCCCTCCCCAACCTCCTGCTCCTCGCCCGTTCACCTTCACACACTGCTGACTGGAACATCGTGCGCGTCGATGTGTGTGGTGCATTTGTGTCTGCACATTTCCCCGTGTTGTGTTTTTTTTTTTCCCCCCCACTCCCCCCCCTTTCTTTTTTTAATTAGAGGCATCAGCATTGTTAAAACTGGAATTTATTTCTCATTTACATTCAAAAAGGTTTCCTCCAGCAAATTTCCCCTTGACAGACAATACATTCTCCAGTGCTGCCCTTTCTCTCCGCTCGCCCATCATTCATTCCAGCCGCTGATAACAAGCATTGCGTCCGACGATAACGGAGACAAACAACCGTTCCCTCGGTCGAACCAAAACAAAACGGAGCAGGACTACACACACGCACACAGACACACACCACCCCGCCTTCTCCTGTGTATTTGTGGCAAGTAGGGCAGAGCAGATTGCGGAGCAAAGTGCTGAGTTTTCCACAGCAGTCGTTCCCTGCAGGACTTGGCAAAGTCCTTTTTTTCACAGCATGACAGTGCAGTGCAAAATGGAGCTGCTCTAGAGACGGGTCCGTCGGAGGAGTGGAACATAAATGTCTCATGTCACAAAAGAAAAGTAGAAAGAAACTCGCCTCCCTAACCATCGGTGTTGATGTGAAGGAGAACAGAAATGAGTCCAGGCAAAACGAATGTCATGTAGAGATGCATAACAAAATGTACTTTATGGAGATGTTTATTATTATTTTTTTAATCTCTGTAGCAAAACCCACTCTTGATGCGTGTTAGCATTATACTATCTTGTTAGAAAAACTGAAAACAAGTGGATAGTCACCCATGTCTGCGTCCAAGTGTTTTTGGTCCAGACGAAGGCTTAGTTGGCCAGCACCACAGGCTGGAAAGACTGGCTTGGATACTGCAGGCTGTAGCTTCCTAAACCGTCAAACGACGGTTTCTCCACGTAAGGGATTCCTCTGCTGCTGCTGCTGCTATGGATGCTCACGCTTTGAGGAGAAGGGCTGGTGAACGGGTCGAAGGTCGGGTTGGAGCCGAGGTTGTGCGAGGGTTGGAAAGGGCTGGCTTGTGGCTGCACTGGCTGGGTGTCTGCGTCAAAGAAAAAGGGGCCCGAGGATCCTGGGTAGACAAACTCTTTGGCGCTGGGGGAGAGCTGGCTGGGGATCGGACCTCCAAGGGAGTGCAAAGAGAGCGACAGGGGCTTGTGCTTTAGCAGCTCTGGTGCCGAGATGGTGGTGGGAGAGTGGGAGAGCATCCTCTGCGAAGGCGGGACAATGACACCGGAGTTGGCCGGCGACCCGGCTCCAGTGCACTTCTTCATTTTGGTGGAACCGAATTTGGTGGCGGCAAAACTTGCGGTGGTGAAGGTGATTGGCTGTGGACGGGCAGGAGGGAGGGCTTGAGGGGGCTGCTGAGTGGGAAGGTATGGCAACCCACCACTGGGAGGAGAAGGGGAGGAGGTGTTGGAGGAATGGACGCCAGGGTCAGTAGGTGTGCTGGAGCTAGGGTAGCTAAAGAGCCCAGGCTGAGCTGTCAAAGGTGTGGGAGAGCTTGACAGGGATGGCATGAGTGCTGGAGATGCTTGATTTCCAATTGGCACAAACACCTGAGCATCTGGATTAAATCCCAAGCTCTTGGCCTCCTCAGCCTCCGCCTCTCCTTTGCCTTCTCCGTTAACCGCCTCAGCCCTCTCACTGTCACAACCGAGTCCTGGAGGGTCCTCCAGGTAAAGCACCTTCACTGCCCCCTTCTCTCCAATCTGGTAAGAAACCTCATAAGGGTCGATCCACACGCTGAGCTCCGCGGGGACATTAGCACGGACCTCCTCTGTGTCCAGTCCACTTCTTTTGGCGGCTAGCTCCACCACAGGGTCCCTCGGCGCCCCCAAGTGGATGCAGCGGAAAGCGGATCCCCTAAGTGGGGACTCGGGATACCAGTGTCCCTCAAAGCGGGAGACCAGTATCCTCTCCAGCTCCTCACCAAACAGGTCAGCCCGACGACGAGGCAGCTTGTTGTACAGGTAGGACACGATAAAGTTGAGGGCCACCTTGACCTCTAGATGCATGGTCGCATCCGGTTAGTGCCGTTGTGTGAGCAAAGCGTTAGAGGATGCTGTTGAAAGGGAGGCAGCACAGACGTACCTCCGGCTTACTGAAAAGTCGTTGACTCTTTTAGCGTCATATCGGCAAGGGCGTCTCAGAAGCGGGGACCGGGGGTTGCAGGCTGTTTTTAAGTTCTCTAGACGTTCCAGCTGTGGAGACACAAGAAAACTGTGACTCTGATGTTCGGCAGAAGAATACAAGTAATCACATCCCTGTGTGCTAAACTCGTTAAATCTGATATACATAAAGTTCCTTTTGAAGTTGGACAGAAACTACACGATTTTGTCACCATAACAAGGTCCTGACATAATTCTAGTAGTAAGCAGGGTTTCCTCCAGCGTATTGTAAGCTTGGCAGGCCACCAGGCTTCACTTGTCCCCTCACCAGGCTAAGCGTTGTTTATTTTAAGTAGGGTTTTATACACACCTGTAAAAGTGGCAGTAAAGGCTGATTAAGCTACGTTTGTCGTTGATTCACTGAACTGCCGCAAACCACAGTTTCTGCACCTGCCCATTGGTCTCTCAAGCTTTTACGACGCCTGCTTGTGCACCTCTGAATTTTTGTAATTTTACATCTTACCACAAAAATCCAGTGGCTCACAGGTGGACTACAGTAGAGCCTGTACCACTGGGCTTAACAGGTTTTCAGGGGGAGACCCTGGTAATAATAATAATAATAATATAATAATAAACTTCTCTTTCTGAAAAGGTAGACTAGGTAGGTTTGGCAGAGACCTGGCTTTTTTTTTTTTTTTTTTTAGAGGAGTTTACACTTATTAAGTTAGTCGAGGCTGGAACATTTCAGAAGCTTAATATAAGTCTATGAAAATGAACGACTCTCCTGGATTGGCTACTTTGCAGATGGCAGCCATTAGCGTGTCAACAGCAACACAATATCCAAGCTGCATTTTCTTTAAAATATTTCAGATATGCTCCATGAAAAAAAACAAAACAAAACAAAAAAAACACAAATATGTGAATTTTCTGTGAATAATTGGAGTTACATTCTAAAGAAATATCCGCGAATAGGCCGGGGTCCACTGTAGTTATAAAAAAACCAGAAGCAAAATTAACACACAACAAAAGCCTGAAACGACAAACTCACTCTGTTGAAAGCCACTGAAAATGTGAGTTTTAGATGGCTTAATCACAACTTGCTCTGTGATGCTGGAGTCGCGACTGAAAAGGCCTCTGAGCTTCAGCTTAGCGTTTGGTTCAACCAACAGAAACTGGAAGCCGATCCTTGTACAACGGTCAGCTTTGGTCTGCTTTGAGCAGAAGACCTTCCAACAGAAAAGGACTTTGGCTTAAACCTGCCAGTGGAGTTTGAGGGTTTCGATTTTGAATCAGAGGCTTAATTTCTTAGTTGGCATCATCAATGTCAAACTTACTTTACTGCGGACAGTGACATTGATTCTTTCTGACTTTAACTCAGTGTTTGGGCCAGTTGGGTTGTTCCAACAAATCAATAACCCCAAACACATCATAACTGGTTTATGGTGGCTAAAGCAGGCCGACATCAAGATTGTGGAAAGGCTGAAAATTTGCAGACTGTGCCGAGTCGACGGCAGGACGCCAACCAGTTTAGATTAGCTCCACAAAATGCGATTAGAAATGGGTTTAAATATCCAGTCAAAACAATGCAAATCATGTGGTGATCTGCAACTCGCAGACAAACCATGTGCAGACATTAAAACAAATATTATTGGGGGTGTATGTAAATATAGTTTTGACTGTGAGGATTAGTTAAAACGTCGTAAGTTTCTACTTGTGCACTCGATTTTTGTTTTAAAATTTTTTGCTGGAAACAAAAAGTAGCAATTTCAAAGGCTCTACATTATAGATGAGCACGAGGATGTTGCGTGTGATTCTCTCCCTGGCACTGTACTTTAAAAAGAAAAAAATAGAAGCCATCAAAACTGCTAAGGTAAGAGGAGCTGCAATACGTGAAAGTTGATACAGATTGCAGTAGTGAATGCATATCTATATTTACTTGTGTTAACAATAAATAATTAATCCGATGCCTGCAGGTTGTGAGGCAAACATGACTCTTTTTCCTGACTCGGCAACTATAAATGGACCGTTTCACTTTTCAAGTACATCAAACGTAAGACACGCTGACGGATAAGAGCAGATGCTGCCTTTGTCCGGCTTGATAAATCCTGCATAATCTGAATGTGATCCCATAAAGTGCTTCTGGCTTAATGCTTCACCAGGGTCTGTTCACCAGCACGGGGAATGCAAACTGAAATAACGGCCTAAAACACGGCCAAAAAAAAAAAAAAACAGGAAAAAACAAAAATAAAAACAAAGCAAAACCAGGAAGTGTTTCGTTACAGGAATCAGAAAATGGCAGTACACTTGGTGGATGGGACACAACTTCCCAGAATGCACCTCCGTCCTTCCTCCTCCCTCCCGAACCTGGATGAAGGCACACACACACACACACACACATACACACAGCAGCTCCTCACGTTTACCTCCCTGACAGATGGGGATTCAGCGGTTAAGATTAGGAAGGCGGCTCAGATTAAAGACAATTCTAATGTTATTAGAGACAAAGCTCGCATAGGCCGGCTGCCCGGCCGCAGGGGGGGGGGTGACGGTCACTAAAGGCAAAATCCAAACTCTCCTTTTGACATGACTTTGAAGGAGAACGATGGGGGTAAAGGGTCGTGACAAGAGCCACAAATGGGGGGCTTCGTCTCTTTTGCACCGTCTGTGGAACAAATCCATCTCAACACGCCTCACTTGAGGCCAGTGTCATTGAACAGAAGGATCCAGAAATGTGCCTTTATACTACTGCATTTTGCACCCCGTATGGCAGAGATGCGAGTAAATCTGACTCAGAATAACCCACAGTTTCCTGCTTTACCCATCAGACACAAGCTGGCTTTATTATTGCAGGGTCTGTTGTTGTAAGTCTGAGTGTCAGCAGGATCAGAGGTGTTGTGTTTGTTTACATGGACTCATTATGGAGCAGTGCTTGCTACTATGAGTCAGGTTAAAGCCCACAGTGTTCAGCACATTCAATTAATACCCCCCCAAAAAAATCAACAACCACCTTTTAGAAGGTTTATATTGAAAGGAAGTAGTTGCATAATAGAAGCTTCAAAATTTTCAGATTCGTCTTGTCGTGTCACATTTCTGTGCGCCTTTCTCAATTGGTTTACATTTAAAAATGATAAAGCCAAAGCGTAGACAAATATGCAAACAGAAGAACGAACAAGAAGTATATCTTAAGGCGTTTGCGTGAACTGAGATAGAGGGAGATTAGTGTCGGTCTAAAGCCACTGGAACAGAGAGTACACTTACTTAGCTGCCAGTGCAAGTGGAGGGTCCCTCTTTTTTGTTTGTTTGTTTGTTTTTTTTTCTTACAGAAATGCCACTGGAAATTAAATTGTAAAGCTAATGAAGTGCTGAGCAGCCTATCGGGGATGCAACCGACCAATGAGAGAGCCCGTCTCAACATAAACATCCTCGAGGAAACATCCGCGGAACATACTGTCACACGGCTGCGTTTAGACGGTGTGCGGCTGGAAATGTGCATTCAGTAGGAGGAAAACAAACAGACAAACGCTCAATTCAGCATCCGAGCCAAGCACAGCCTTTCCTTACAGACAGAGCTGTGGAAAAACACCAGCACATCCCAACAGGACGCTCCACATAACGACCTTAAGGAGAAATGTCTCCACTTCAAGCACCGGGTGACGTGTACTTACTCACCTATCAGTGATAATGATGACGATGTCCGAGCTTGATTTGCTCTCCTGGTTCTCTATATTAATTCCCGTATAATTAATTTGAATTCAAGGCGGAGGTGACAGTCCACGGGTTCGCGAGCTTGATATTTTCACCATACATTTCGGTATTTTTTCCCCCCCTTTTGCCACCGCAGCTCTTATTATTTGACGTACTTTGTCTCCCGGTGACACTTTGCTCTGGAGGTGTCCGCTGAAACTTTACTGTTTGACAACCCGGCGTATTTATACACTGTGAGTCGCCCACACCCCTGTGACGACAGGGACTACTTTTTTGCTCATCATAAATGATACATGCTTCTTTTTTATTATTATTTTGAGGACTTACAGTCATCTACCAGTCATATATGATTACAGTTTCTCTCTCAGTCAATTGCTTTCAATAAATATTCAGCCTCATTAAAACAAAAGAAATACAAATATTATGCTTTTTAGACAAAACCTTTGAAACGAGACGAAAAATAGTGCCCAATTTTGGCATGTAGTATATAGTATTATTTTTGTAGGCACTAGCTTACACGGCGGAGAGACATTTTTCTTCACTGAACAATTTACTAAAAATACTAATAGTGATAGCAACAGAGTTTTTATTGGCTGATGTGGAGGAAGACCACCGGTTTATTGGTCAGCAGCAGCTGAAGCGAAGTAAGTTTTGGCAATGGCTTATGGGATATGATGTTCCTAAAGGTTTCAGTAAATGTTTACGTTTTTCACTGCGGTGAGGATTTATTTAATTTTTTTTTATAGGAGTTCAAAGAGACTTTGACTTCACATCAGCTGTTCTTGAGATAACATAGTCATAGCTTTACAATACAATATTGAAACCTTACAGTATTTAGAACAAGAATGTCAATAAACTGGGGCACAAAAGAAAATAAAAGTGCAAACATTTTAAAAGATGTGAAATGCTAATTAATTACTAGTTTGATTATTATTATTATTATTATTTCACAATGAATGAGGAAAGAAACTGATAATGCCTTTCTGGTTATATTTATTTGTGCTGGGAGATAAAACTCATCTCTTCCTGAGCAGAAACAATTTATGTGTGAGACACCAAAAAATGTAAGTATAAGAAAACCAACTCAGCCACAATCATGTGAACAAGGTTGTGTATCATCAGAGGATTATGAAACACACCCTTGGACAGTTTTCTTTTATAGAGCAATAAAACACCCAACCTCCCTAAAATAAATACTGATTGAAGACCCAAACTGACCAATTTTGTGTAGCGATTTACCCTAAAATAAATTTCACCTGGTATTTAAGAACATGTTCGGTAATCTGAATATTGGTTTTGAATAATCTAACAAGCACAGACATTTTTAAACAAATCTAAAAGCATAACGTGGGGACTCACGACTCACCATTATGGGCAGCTTCACATTGTATAAGTCTTTTGTACTTTGGCCACTTTTGAAAGATTGTTAAAGGAAGTAATCAACCTAAAGTAAAAATGTTTGTAATTTTTTCCCTAAATGTCAGATGAGACAGTGATTGTGCTTTTTTTGACAACAATAACAAAAAGCAATTTTGGAAGATAAACATCCAACCAGAAAGATGTCAAAGGTTTTCTGGTTGTGTACAAACAGGATAGAGCTTTAACCAGAATTGGTACATTCAGCATAATATGGGGATATCCAACTTGTGTACACAATTCTTGTTATAAAACTATTTGAAGCTTGTTGTTTAATTGTTGCACTCTAAAAAAACACCCGGAATTATTCAAATGCGTCAATAAAAACAAAACAAAACATGATTTTAATTGAAAGTAAAAGTATTACACAGATTTTTATGGGTGAAACATATTTTATATTAAGTATGAAACACATGAATAAATAAATAAATAAATCAAGGTCACGAAGAAATTTAAAATCACAATTTCGTCTAAAATTAGACGTGTGACTTCTCTTTCTGGGATTAGTTGCTGACATGATGAAAGCGCGACACGCCGCGGAGAAGAAACTACAAAATGGCGTCTTACTGCACGGCTGGAACCAGACTCCGGGTAAGAAAACGTGTTTATACTTTTACAGGGCTGCTTTTGAACATGCAATTAATTCATATGATCGACTACAGTCAGCAGAAGTCAGGCGGTGCCTGATAACGAGTCTTCGGCCGCCGCTGTTCGCAAGGTGAACGCAAGGTGACGCGTTTTGCGACGTGATTTAACTCCTGACAGCTGTAGCTCACCAAGTCACATCAGTTCACAGTGACGGACTCCCGGAGTCTCGCGCGCACATAAATGTGATTTAAAAAGGACGAGTTTGTGTTGTTTCTGATAAGCACGACAACACTTAAGTCCTTTAATAGTGCGTGTTTTAATATTTCCAGATGCAGGTCTTGTTTACGTTTATCCTGCGTCGATCATTTTGTATGTGAACCTCAAAGATAAACGCTGTTAAAAAGGTGCTAAATTACAGGAAGCACATTTCTTTCTTGTGTTGAACAAATTGAAGTTGGTAAGAATTATTCAAACTTTAATGAAGCACTTTTTTTTTTTTGACTCAGCGTTGTTTGGTAGGAGTTTATCATCATTTAATTTCCAGAATCCTGATTTGACATGGCATCTTTTTAAATCAAAATGTAAGCAAAAAAAATTTTTTTTTCCCAACTGATCCTTCTTTTACATTGTATTTTGAGTGATAGGAATTGAGGCCCGTCTCATTTCCTATCAGAAAAAAAAAGCTTCTTGGTTGAATAACAATAATTTATCTAGCAATTTTCACATATGAAATTTTTTCTTTATTGTTGTTTTTAGTTTTTTGTGTCATTTCATCCCATTTATTTTCACTTTAATTGTACCGGAAAAAAAAAAGTTTTAAAAAGATTTACAGAAGTCTTTCTTTTTACATCTCAGAGAAAACACAGCATGCTAATAGGAGTCTATAAACTTTTCTGATGGCTTTATTAAAATACTAAAGCAAAAACGTGACATACAGATCATAATAGAAGAAAAACTGTATCAAAAACCCTTTTCTTTATTACGGTTATCCTGGAGAGAGAATTTGTGCAGGTCAAAGATTGACAGTATTTCAGATGTCTTGGTAACCTTGGTTACCAGGTTGTGAAAATGTTTAATCCGGGGTCAGCGTTATCAAATTACCCAGAGTTCAGTGGGTGGGTGAGGCCAGTCTGCTGCAATACGAGCTGTAAGAACCTTCACCCAGTTTTCTCAGAGAGCAGCGATGGCAAAAATGCAGCACAAAGAAAATAACGGAGCACACCTTACAGCGCCTCTGGTCAGCCGTCGCAGCGACACACTTCTGTTAAACAGAAGCACTTTTACTTATTATATACATGAATAAATGTTCTGATCTTATTGTGAAAATCTGACTGAGCCGTTTCTGGATAAGAAGGAGCATTTTTATTTGTGTGCAGCTAGCTGCACTTTAACCAGCTTTAGTGTTTTTATTCCTTGTCTTGTGTAATAAAAATTCCTCTCTTCCCAACACTGTGACTAAATCCTTTGATAAAGTTCTGCTTTTATTGTCCTGTGTAATTTGCTGCCTCTCCTGGTCCAGCTGGCTCTCGGAACCGGGGCGAGGCGGTTTCATGCCGCCGCCGTCTTCAGCGCCAGGGCCGGGGCGGCCATGAGCCGCTTTGAGCCCGGCTCCAGCATCGGTTACGGGAAGATGCACGAGAACATCGGCATCGTACGCAGGAGGTCAGCGGTTCCACGAGCTGTGATGTTGATCTACAAACTCCTCTGTATTTTTAAATGGGATTTTATGACGTAGCTCAACACACAAGTGTAATGGTGCAATTTTGATAAAACTACTTAGAATCTACCAAAGCCAACTTCTTCAGGAGTCAGCGATAGTAAAAATGTTTAGTTATTATTAAGCGGTTTGTCCAAATTGCCACATTAGGCTTCAAATTAGAAAGTTACCGCTAGATATATATTGACGTTCAAATTCCTTAAAATATCAAAATATGATGCAAATCAGCTTCACACCACTGTGGCTCTCTGCAGCTTGCAGAAATGCTTAACTAATGGAGGCATCGCGTCCTGCATGTGAACCCACACATATCATCTGTCTTGTTGAATTTTAAAGCTTGTTTGTAATTGTCATCTTCTCTTTCTTGATAAATTATTCAAATAGTTTTATTGCCTACTACCACCACTTTATTTATAAAGTACTTCAAAGCAACTGCGACAAAATGCTTTACAGATAAAAATCGATAAATACTTAAAATATGGAAAGGACAGCAATATTCCCCACTTAAAATCCTACAAAGATACGGATGTAAACCTAAGCCGACAGACTAAACACCGGGTAGTCAGATATGTAGCTAGGGCTGGCCATTAATTGTATCGTTTATCTTTTATCGCAGTATATTTCCTGTCAGTACGGGAAATTTGATTCATCATTGTCACGATAAATTCCAATGAATGACGTACAAAACCCCCCAAAAACGTCTGTGTTGTTGGGATTGTTTATTTTCTTATTTTTTTCACTTTTTTTTAATTTTTTTTTATTGAAAGTACCAATAAATGTTTGCTTGAAAATGTTAAATGCAGTTAGTGTGCAGAGGTTAGTGACACAAATCACACTTCTTCATGATGCTGTTGTCCAAAACAATCGTATTACGCGTGTATCAAGAGCTGCAATTGTGTTTGTGGAGACATTCAGTCAAAGTTATGTAGAAGAGGAAGTAATAAAAGATTCTTATTGTCACTTTTACCATCATTACAATAGTACCACAAAATATCATGACAATGAAACCCCACATTTAAATGCTGACACTGTCCCATCCGATCCCTGAGGTAAAAAGTCAGAGTGAAAATTGAATTCCTTACATGTTGAAAATCTGGTAAAGACAAAAACCAAGAAACTTGCTGCTGAAATGTAGATGTGCCATAAAAAATCCTGATAAAATTCAATAAAAAAAAAAAAGTTCAAACACACGTTGAAATCCTTCCTAAACGCTTCCCCACAATCCTTCACGGCAGGCTCGGCAGGCCTCTGACTCTGTCCGAGAAGATCGTCTACGGCCACCTGGACGATCCGGCGGGGCAGGAGATCGACCGTGGCCGCACCTACCTGCGCCTGCGTCCGGACCGCGTGGCCATGCAGGACGCCACGGCCCAGATGGCCATGCTGCAGTTCATCAGCAGCGGCCTGCCCAAGGTGGCCGTGCCCTCCACCATCCACTGCGACCACCTGATCGAAGCTCAGATCGGAGGAGCTCAGGACCTGCAGAGGGCAAAGGTGAGCCGAGGCCAGAGGAAGATTCACTTCCTGTACCGTAACGTTTTAGCGTCAGCAGCTTCTCTGTTGTGCTTTGGAAATTCACAGTGAACATCAGAAGAAAGTATGGACCACTAACTCTAGGAAAATGTTCCCGAGTCTCATAATCTAGCTGCTTCCTTCTGTTCCCTGAAAACAGGAAGTAAACCAGGAAGTGTACAACTTCCTTGCGACTTCCGCTGCCAAATATGGAGTCGGCTTCTGGAAACCAGGCTCAGGGATCATCCACCAGGTACAGCGTTTACAATAACGCACGATAAAACTAACTGCGGCTGCTCTGGTTTTGTGTTTTGCTTATTTCACTTGAAAATTATATAATGCTTGAATTTTAATGAGGTGTTTTCAAGGTTTGGAAAGTGCTGGATTTCCATATGAGGTCCTTGAAAGTGCTTGAAACTACACAGTTTTGTAATAAAGTGCAATATAACGTTTGATAAATTTAGGAAACATTTTTTTGCAATTCAACCAAGATATTAAACAAACAAAAAAATTAAAAATTAAAAGCGACGTACACATTTTTTCCCAAATGTCTGATTAGTCTGATTTTCCTAAAGTTGAATCAGACTAAATTTCTCTCTTGTTTTTTGAGGTTTGTTAGAATTACCCAAATTATTCCTATTTACTAAATAGCAGAAAACCTGGGGAGAACTATATTTTTTTTCTAGATTTTTCATAACTTTCTCAGACCAGTCAGGTGTGGAGGGTATGTGTGTGAGAGACGATTCAAAACATAAAATTTGTTGTATTTTAGTTTATGCTGTTTAATGTGGAAAACTGCTACAAGACATTATTAACAGTAATAAACTATATACAACAGTGAATTTAAAATGGCATCTGTTGTTCATTTGTATTGTTTTTATCTCAAAAGTGTGATGCTGGAAAAAGTGCGGAAAACATGAAATTTTTGCCTGTTATTGGATTTGTGATTGTTATGTTTGCTTTTTTAATTATTAAAAAAATAACTCGTCAACTCTTGGATTTTGTTTTTAAGAACAGAAAGAGGGAGAATAGACATCATAATTAAATTTGTATGTTGAGAAAATATTTCCTCATTCACCAAATAAGCACAACTTTTGTCTGGTGTTTTGATGAATTACTTTTACACAATATCACTGATTTCTGCTGTGAGTCTGGATCCAGTTCAAAGAGTGTGAACCCGCTGCCTAAACAGATCATCCTGGAGAATTACGCCTATCCGGGGGTGATGCTCATCGGAACCGACTCCCACACGCCCAACGGTGGCGGCCTCGGCGGCATCTGCATCGGAGTGGGCGGAGCCGACGCCGTCGACGTCATGGCTGGAATCCCGTGGGAGCTCAAGTGTCCCAACGTGTGTTGTAATTTTAACTCGCATTTAGTGAACTTTTATTTTTGTCTTTGCCCATGTTTCCCCTCAAAGTTTTCCAATCGTTTTCCAGCCTGTGTGGTTTTCCCGTAGGTGATCGGAGTGAGGCTGACCGGGACGCTGTCCGGTTGGACTTCCCCAAAGGACGTCATCCTGAAGGTTGCCGGCATTCTGACCGTGAAAGGCGGCACGGGGGCCATTGTGGAGTATCACGGACCTGGAGTTGACTCCATTTCCTGCACTGGTGAGACTGAGGCGAAAGGAAAATCCTAATGTGTTATAAATTAAACGCAGCTGTCAAAGACTTTATCAAAACTTTGTGGTTCTGATTTTGATGTAAGAAATTTGGATCCGTACCTTCACTCTGAAATTTGTCAAATGCTGCCAACAAATCTGTCATAGACGGAGGTGGAAAGCTCAAAATAATTTTTTGTTACTCTACATTGAGCCTTCCTGTTATCTCCCGAAAGTCTCGCTCTCTTTTTCTTGCTTTCTCTTCTAAGAAACAAATTACAAATGACAGAAAATAGTAAAAAAAAAATTCAGTCATTCCTTCTGTAAGTTGTACGATGGATTGTTAGAGCTAAATTATGAGAATATTTTTTTCTAATAAAGGCACCGTTTTAAGAGAAGAACATCCTAAAAGTACAAAAAAGTCGTTTTAATGAGATAACAGCTTGGATAATTGAGTTTTGTGTTTTCAGAGGATAAAGTTGTCATAAAATTGCAACTTTATTCTCCTAAAATTCTGACTTTATTCTGGTAATATCAAGACCTTATTTTCACATTTCTATGACTGTATTCTTGCAATATTTTGACTTAATTCTCATGATTAGAAAAGAAAAAAGAACTTAGCCTAAACCTCACATTTTGTTGCAGAGTTGACATGAATTCAAAGCCCAAATAAAAAGAAGCTCTGAACCACGCCTTTCAAACAAGATGGCCGCCTTGGGCGTGCTGACATCACTCTGAACTGTAGAAGATGAAGAAATTAAAAAAAAACTCAAATCTTGAAAAAACAAAAATTCGACAATTTGTGATCAGAATTGGTCTTTTTTTTTCTTTTTTCTTTTTTTTTTTAGCATTACATCTGTAGTGATTGAAAACTATAAACTGACACATTGCAGGAATGGCCACTATCTGCAACATGGGCGCTGAGATTGGAGCCACCACCTCGGTTTTCCCCTACAACCACCGCATGAAGACGTACCTGCAGAAAACCGGCCGCCGAGGTCCGCGTCTCGCCCTTCGTCTCTGACTCTTCAGCCTCCGTCGGCCTCACCTCCATTTCCTTCTGTTCTCCAGAAATCGCCTCAGCTGCCGATGAGTTCAGAGGCGACCTCGTTCCTGACGAGGGCTGTGAATACGACCGAGTCATCGAGATCAACCTCAGTGAGGTGACCTGGAGCTTTAGTGGACAATAGTTTGTAGTTTCTACTGAAAATGTCTTAGTACGCTTGGAATAAGACAAACTAGCTTACAAGCACTAAAAATGAGCTTGTTTTGAGTCAATAATTCCTTAATATTGATGAAATACTACTCACTATAAGTGGAAATAATAAACAAGATATTTTTACTTGTGGGCTGCTCAGTGGCGCAGTTGGTAGAGCTGTTGCCTTGCAGTAAGAAGGTTCTGGGTTCGATTCCCGGCCCGGGGTCTTTCTGCACGGAGTTTGCATGTTCTCCCTGTGCATGGTGGGTTCTCTCCGGGTTCTCCGGCTTCCTCCCACAGTCCAAAAACATGACTGTCAGGTTAATTGGCCTCTCCAAATTGTGCGCATGGTTGTGTGTGCGCATGGTTGTTTGTCCTGTTTGTCTCTGTGTTGCCCTGCGACAGACTGGTGACCTGTCCAGGTGTACCCCGCCTCTCACCCGGAACGTAGCTGGAGATGGGCACCAGCACCTCCCGACCCCATTAAGAGACAGAGACAAGGGTGAACAGAAAATAGATGGATTTTAACTTGTAATATGAGAAATATGTCTCGTTCCACTGGCAGGTTATTTCACTTATAACTACCAATTTTTTTTAGCAATATTAAGGAATTATTGCCTTGAAACAAGATCCGGTAAGTTGCTGAAAAGTTACTTGTAATCTAGTTTGTTTTATTTTAAGTGTACTAAGATATTTGTAGGCCTGTCACAATAAACATTTAATGGCACGATTAAATTAAAAGAAGCTCAATGACTTTCATTTGCTTGCTTTATCGTCCTTCTGTTTCCTTTCTCTTTTTACCAAAAACTGAATGATAAACATCTCAACTAGCCCTCTTTTGAATGATAATTTTATTTACAGATACTTCCTAATCCACTTTATTTGTAGTTTTTGTTGTTTTCTTTATTTATCTTGGGCATTTAAAATGTCTTCCAGTTCCAGTCTTTAAATGCTCAACAGAATTTAAAGGTTATCGATCCTTGAGAATGTGTTCTTGCATTATTGTGCCACTATCACTGTTAAATATTGTATTATGTTACTATTATATAATTGAAAATGGTCTCAAAATAGCAACATTATCGTTCATCCGAATAAGTTCTGGGTCAGTTTATCGTCTGGCAAAATTTGATATTGTGACTAGAAGTTAGGCCAGAAATACTTGGCAAGACTTTGAGCTTTTGCAGTGCAGTTCAAGGGTCTCATTACTTTTCTGTTGCTTTCCCAGCTGAAGCCTCACATCAACGGGCCGTTCACCCCCGACTTGGCCCATCCCGTGTCTGAGATCGGCGCCGTCGCTAAGAAAAGCGGCTGGCCCCTGGAGGTTAAAGTCGGTGGGTATTTGTGGCGCGGCCGTATCGCCTTACGCTCTCTGCTAATGCTTCGTTCAGGGAAATCAGACACTCGGGTCTTTGTTCCTCCTCGCTGCGGTATTGGCCAGATCGCATTTCGGCTCGGCTGTGACTCTGGTCCTCTACAGTCACCTTGAACGCAGCCTGTCAGACAAATCCGTTGTTGATTTGAAGTTTCTAAACTTTCCGACCCGAACAGGTCTGATCGGCAGCTGCACCAACTCCAGCTACGAAGACATGGGCAGAGCGGCCTCTCTGGCCAAGCAGGCTCTGGACAAGGGCCTGAAGTGTAAGGCCCAGTTCACGGTCACGCCGGGCTCGGAGCAGATCCGCGCCACCATCGAGAAAGATGGATATGTGAGTCAAAAATACACAGGAAAAGAAAGAAAGAAAGAAAGTTCAGCTTTTTACGAGACATCAAACATCTAATCTTGGGGTTTTTAAAGAGATATTTTTACTCTCAGACCACTGAGATAAAAGTCGTATTGAGATTCGCAAAGGTCGCATGATTTAAAAAAAAAAAGTATAATTTTAGATGAATTTCTACTATAATTTCTTGTAATTTTTCAAGATCCAGCATTTCATTGCTACTTTTAGGATTTAAAGTACAAACATAAAAAAAATTGGCAAAACGAGCAAGACTCTTTTCTTTTTTTTTTCCTGTGGAAAAAATTAAAGAGCGCATGGACTCCAACCTACTGACAAACAAGAACAGATTTAAAAGCATGCCACTGTTACTTTTTCTGTGGAAATCCAATGCAGATATTGTAGGAATGAACTGAAAAACTGTTAGAAACCTGAGTTTGTTTTTATAGTTTTTAGCCAAAGTGATTAAGAGCCATTTTGGAAGACGTGAAGAGTCGCTTGCTCATGTTGCAGACCACAGATCTGATGTTTTTTTTTTTTTAAATTTATGTCTCAGGCCAAGATTTTGAGCGATGTTGGAGGAGTTGTTCTGGCGAACGCTTGCGGTCCGTGCATCGGCCAGTGGGACAGGTACGCGTCTCATTCATAAAACCCGATTCAGATTCAGGGCAGAAAAGCTGGTTTGGCGACTCCTGACTTCAATGTTGAATACGTCAGAAGTCGGAAACCGTTTCAAAATTTATGGAAGAGTTTAAGTACTAAAGAGCCTTCCACACAAAAGCGGGATTTAATTCGTCTTCTGGAGGCAGTGGGTGCATTTGGATGGAGTCCAGTGCAGCTCTTTGACTTCGGACGTCTCTTGATTAGAAAATGTGGGCCGCTTCTGTGAAAGTTCACTTTGGTATAATTACAAATGTCCTGCAAAGCCACACTCTGTCCTCTTCCTTCCAGTTCACAACGGGCTGCTTTTCTGCTGCTCCAGCACATGAAGTCTCAATAAAATACAGTTTGTTTTTTGTCACGTGACAAAATGTGAAAAAGTTAAAGGATTGTGAATTTGGTTGGAGTGTTGAGTAATTCAAAAGAAAAATATGTCTAAACTAGTCCTGGATGTCAGGTTATGGGCACGTTTTGTCGTTCCTGTGAAAATCTGGACACATTTTTACAATCTTGTCCTTTTGTATTCATGTTTTCAATCTCAAATGACAATCATAAGCCAAAATGACAGACCTCAACAGTTTAAGCTAAGCAAGGCGTGTTACTTTGAAACAAGATAAGTGTTTTTTTTTTTTTATCTCTTAAAGAGAAGTCAGTGGGTTGTTTTATTGTATTTGTCAGTTAAGTTATGTCTTGAGTTTAGTTTGCTCTTTCTTTGCTTGTTTTTTACAGGAGAGACGTTAAGAAAGGAGAGAAGAACACCATAGTGACGTCTTTCAACAGGAACTTCACTGCCAGGAATGACGCTAACCCGGCGACTCACGCTTTTGTAACTTCTCCTGAAGTGAGAGCTCCACACAATGGAGGAAGCATGGGCTAGAAAACGCAACTTTAAAACGATAAAGTTCTTATGCTTTTTTCATGGACGTCAGGGAGGATTTACACTTTCTTTCTAAGTTTTGTTGCGTTTTGCTGTAATTGATCGCAGATCGTCACAGCTCTGGCTCTGGCCGGGACCCTCAGCTTCAACCCGGAGACCGACTACCTGACCGCCCCCAGTGGGGAGAAATTCAAGCTGGAGCCTCCCACAGGCGACGAGCTCCCGTCCAGAGACTTCGACCCGGGCCAGGACACGTACCAGCACCCCCCTGCCGAGAGCGCCTCGGTCCAGGTGAGGCACTGATCAACATCGGGATACTCCAGACGTTGTGAACGTTTTGACGTACAGACGGAAGAGGACTCGCTTTGACCCTGTTTTGTTGCCGTACAGGTAGACGTGAGCCCCTCCAGCACGCGTCTGCAGCTGCTGGAGCCTTTCGACAAGTGGAATGGGAGCGATCTGGAGGACATGAGGGTCCTCATCAAGGTAAGGTAGACGTATTTAACTCACAGGATTGTCGCTCCATAGTTGCATAATGTGTCTTGTTGGAGGAATTAGTCTGGGAACAGAGAAAAGCATTTCTTTTTCTGAGCCAGATTAACGGACCTGCCTCTGTTTCTGTTAACCTTGGTACTTTAATTTCCAGGTGCGAGTAAGTCCTGGTGCTGTCCTTGTTTTGGGCTAGCGTGACCTTTGACCTTGTTACCAGTGTTTGCGCTTGAACTCGTGTTTAATGAAGTGTATAGATTGTATCAGTTTAAGGGTAAATAGCCTACTTTTCCATTTGATTATATATTTGAACAGCTCTTTTTTTTTAGGGTGGAGAGATTATACAGTAGCAAAATTCAAAGAATAAATAATTAGATACGAGACTTTAAAATCTGATGGGGTTTCTCTAATCCACAGAGCCAAACGCAAGCACACAATTTATTCATGCATAAGTATATTTGTGTGTGTGTGTGAACCCCAAGAGAGTGTGAATCTTTCTGGAGTCTCTACGCCACAGCAGCCCAGAAGGGACAAAACAACCACTGGCTCTTCAAATGTTCTGTTTCAATAATCAATTAATCATATTATAATTTAAAATGAGCTCAATAATTTCTCTTCTGATGATATTATTTGACTTTTTTTGTACTAGAGACATCATAATCCATTTTATGGTTTTGTTTGTAAGTTTTTCTTTTACTGTTTTTGGTTGTGTTTTATTTTGCATATTTAAAATATCTTGTAGTTCCAGTGTGAATTGTTCTTTACAAAATGAAAGTGCATTGGTCTTTGAAAAGGCGAACCTGCATTATTATGTCATTATTAATTAATATACAACTTGGAAATGGTGACCAAACGGCAATGTTATCCAAGGTTTCCCCCAGAAAACCGGCTAAGCCCGGCGGCAGGGCGCTCGGCCCGCCGTGCTTTAGAGATAAAAAATGTTTATAAAGTTGACAGAAAATTTGAAAATATCACTTGATAATTATGTGTTATTGGAAGATTAATACCTGTAAAGTCCTAAAAACTGCAAACATTTTAAAAAGAGTTAAATAAATAAGCAGTGCTTAGCCTGGTGGGGGCACAAGTAAAGCCTGGTGGCCCGCCAGGCTTATAAAACCCCGTTATCGTTTTATCGCAGTACTTTCTGAGATAATTTTATCATCCAGCGTGCTGCGTTATCTTGACAGGCCTCGCTCCTCGTGTTTCCCACCAACAGGTTAAGGGAAAATGCACCACCGACCACATCAGCGCCGCCGGGCCCTGGCTGAAGTTCCGCGGCCACCTGGACAACATCTCCAACAACCTGCTGATCGGCGCCGTCAACATGGAGAACGACGCCGTCAACAAGGTGAAGAACCAGCTGACCGGGGAGTACGGAGGCGTCCCAGACGTGGCTCGCTTCTACAAGGTGGGACACCCGTCACCCGGTGTTCATTTTATTTTATTTTATTTTATTCACCCTCTCTTTTGTCTTTGCTTCTTACTGCCAGGTGGAAATCTGTTCATATTTACTAAATCTTAATTTATAGTTTTCTTCTCTTTTGAGTGGATCGTAAGTTTTTGCTGATCTCTTATAAATGTAGGCCAACGGCGTGAACTGGGTGGTGGTCGGAGATGAGAACTACGGGGAGGGATCCAGTCGGGAGCACGCCGCCCTGGAGCCACGGCACCTGGGGGGACGCGCCATCATCGTCAAGAGCTTTGCCAGAATCCACGGTTAGTTTCTCAGCAGAGGAATCGAACATTTGTAATTCCTCTTAATGGAACTGACCTCATATTAGAGCAGGTAGGGATTAAACAGGATAATGCACTTCTAAATTAGAAAATGTTATAATTTAACGCAGCCGGTTTTGTTTTATTCCGGTACACAAAGTCTTGGGGGGGAAAAAATATGCCCCTTATTTGTTATTTTTAAGCGTTTATATCCTAAACCATTTCTCATTTTGTCGTCTTTTAACCACAACCTTCATTATTATTATTATTATTATTATTATTATTTATTTATTCTAGCTACTTTACTGAGATGTGTGATGGACCAGACACAGCAAAAGACTTGTAACGTAATCTAACTTGGATTTAGTTTTGGACTTTGACTAGGCCCTTCCAACACGTCAATATGCTCTTATCATTGCTTCTTCTACCCTTTATAACAAGTCTCACCTCAATAAACGCCATGTTTGAAGCAGCCAGACATTTTAAAGCAGCTTGTCTTCTAAAATTTATCTCCACAACAAAATAAACAAACAAAAACATTTTTTATCGCTACATATTGCTTGATCGAGTGAGTGATGCATTTTTATTACGTCTTTTTTATTTTTACCCAGGAAACATCATCTTCTGCTGCTACCAGCATGCTAGGTCTGTCACGCTACAGATGTTACTGGACGATAAATTGTCGTAGTAATTTCACCATAATGTCATTGTTTTGAGACCATTTTCCAGTAATATTATGATGATAACGGCATAATAATGCAAGTTCGCCCCCTCACAAACTAATAAACTTTAATTTTTGTACAAAATACTTCGCACTGGAACTAGAAGATGATTTAGATACACAAAAGAAAACACAACGACCAAAAACAATGAATGAAACGGAAATAAAAATCGCACACAACCGAAACCATGAATAAAATAGATTATAAAGTCTCTATTCACAAAAAATATTCATGACCAACATTAATAAGATTATTTTAATTCCTCATGTCATTGGTTGATCACACCATGTTTCAGAATGGGGACGATGCGTTCAGGACGATGAGCAGTGTTGGTTTTCTGACTTGTGTTTTGCAAACAGGCTGAATTGTTTAGTTTTGGTTCAATTTGACCTCCTTCCACAGTTAATTATCAAGTTTACACGAGGTTCACAAGTCTAAAAGTAAATGCAAACCATTTTTTTAAAAAATTGTTCTACTTAGATTAAAATAATTTTCTCACCTTTGTTTCTCCATAGAGCAAACCTTAACTTACCTGCCCTGCTAGATGCATCAGAGTTTTTTTTCTTTCACTTTTATTTTTTATTTTTTTTTTTTTTGCAGAGACCAATCTGAAGAAGCAAGGCCTGCTGCCTCTGACTTTCTCCAACCCCGACGACTACGACAGAATCCGCCCGGACGACAAGATTTCAATCACCGGCCTCAAGTCCTTCGCTCCCGGGAAGGTGAGCGGCGTTCTGCGCCGGTGACACCGTCCATTATCTAACGCTTGCGGCCGACGCTCCCTGCTGACTCATGGCCCTGTCTCCCGTCTCCAGCCGCTGACGGCCGTGATCAAGCACTGCGACGGAAGCCAGGAGTCCGTCTCCCTGAGTCACACCTTCAACGAGACGCAGATCGAGTGGTTCAAGGCCGGCTCGGCTCTCAACAGGATGAAGGAGCTGCAGTAGCTGCCGAGAGGAGAGAAACGGCGGAGGGTGACCGGACAGGAAACCGACTCGAGTTTAGTCGTTTTCACTCCCAGGATGCAACACGCATGCATTAAAAAGGTCGCTGTACCGATAGGAAAGCGCACACCGATGAATTAGCACTTAGGTTCTTAAAGCCCTCTCAGTTCACAAGTTGAGTTGCACAAGTTTAGTCAAAATATTTGAAAAAACAAAAAAACACATATATATTTAA